>JAHBCN010004887.1:0-59933 GCA_019359885.1 Listronotus oregonensis | reverse complement strand
CCGGACAAGATGGGGCAAAATCTTTAAGACCAATAAGTCTGATGTCGTTCGTGCTAAAGACTCTAGAGAAGTCGCTAGATAGGCACATCAGGGAGAACGCACTTACGAACAGACCTCTACACAAGGACATACATGCATACACAGCAGGTAAGTCCACAGAAACAGCCATACATGAACTTGTGGAAAAGACCTACTCGCCACTGACTTCCGGGATATAACCCCGTGCAAGCACAGAGTCGATTGACTCTTCCAAACTTAACAATTACAAATAAACAAAAACACAAATAACAAAAAACTTACCAATTGGTGCCAATTTCGTCACCGTTTTCAAGGCATAAAATAAACTTTTAAATGTTAAAAACTTTTAAATATTATTTAAAATTTAAATTATTCCCATTTTCTTTTAAATGCAATAAAATAATTTTAATTGAAGTAGATCGTTTTTGTTTTTTTTTTGTACCCAGAAAACAAAAGATTTTTTAAAAAAAATTACAGTTACCAAGACAGAAAATGACCTTTCCGCCTAGAAAAAAAAAAATTAAAAAGTCAAGTAAGAAGCATTTTTGATAATTTAAAAAACCATGTTTTATGTAAGGTTATAAATAAAATATTTTTTAACTGTAAAGAGTTTTAAAACCTAATTAACTGACACAACATTTTAGTCCATAAAAACATTACGAAATGATATTAAAACTCCCCGTACACCAATAATAATTACCAATAACACAACATTGCACATTACATTCAGCAATCAAAAGGAACAAACGCAACGTTGATTGCCCTTCGCTTAAATTTAAAACGACCCCGCTAACTACTAAAATACTGTCAAGGCACGTCATTATGGTGAACGAAGTTTAACAGTTTTATTCATAATAATGCACTCAGGACTCATTGTAAAGGGGACTTAATGGGTTTGATGGGAACATTAGTAACTCAAGTGCAAAAAATAGCTTTTGTTTTATATATAGTAGAAGGCATGGCGCGATTGCAAGAGGCTTCTGAATTTTCTTTATTTATAGCAACTGTTTTTCTTATCTCTTTGTTTTTTCACATAACAAGATTTAATAAAAGGGAGAAGATGGGTAATTGTGAAAAAAGAGCCAGTAGCGAAAAATACACTTGGGGCAAATTCAAATTACCACCCTTATATTGGGTTCTATGGTTTAAAATAAAGGTTAAAGTTAAGCGATTTGTTTTATTTTATCTTCTTTCATAGCTATGTTTAGTTAAAATTACCCATCGTATTTGCTTAAAAATTTCCTCAGAACTCATTGTAATAGGGACTTTTTGGGTTTAATGGTAATAGGTTGTTTCATACAAGGTGTTATGAAAATAATTTAAGATATTAAAATGGGTAACTTCTTAAACAGTGGGTAAAGAGCTTTTTTTAGATTTACATAATTACGTTGCCATAAATTTAAGGTGTCTGATATAAGTACCACTTAATTAAAAAAATTAAATTTATAGCACAATACATTTTAATGATGTGAAACAAATTAAAAGCTGTGTACAGAAACAAAACAATATTTAAAATTAAAGTTAGTTAAAAATTACTTTTAAAATTTAGGTTTAAAAAACACAAGATTGTATAAAGCATCAATCTTCACGCCCCTTTTTAGTTTTTTAGGCACTGAAAGCACAAACATTTTACAAAAACATTGAGAACTTAATTTAAAATTCTACATTTATTAGAAACATCGAAAAAATTTGTTTTCAAATGATACGTAAATGTGCTTCCAGTAAAAAGTGTTTATCTGAGTCAGCCTACTCATTTTCCTTGTAAGACACATAAAGCTTCACCCCCGAAAATAAACAAAAATATAAAATTACTTAATCTTTTTCAGAAAATGAACAAAAGGTAGACAATTTCATTCATAGGAAACTAAGCCGACCTATGTGATGGATTACAGCATTGATTAGACGTGATCCTTGGTTTGTTGGATCCCACTTTGACCCTCATATTATCTTTTAATGTGTACACAACCTTAAACAATTTAGCCTATATTTTTGATCCTCACTTTTAATGAAACAATACTTTGTAATTATTTATAAGGTACTTTATACTTTGACTTTGTAAATTTTTAATTAATTTATTGCCATATATTTTGTTATCAAACTTTTCAATGGTGTTTAAAATATCAATAGCACTAAAATCTTGGACAGCCATTGTCTTTATTGTTGATTGGTACACAACGTTTCGGTTAGTGATTTATCTTTAACCCTTTTAAGTATTTAAAATATGTTTTAAAAAAAATAATTTTTATTGTATGCCAAATAAAGGCAATTTCAATATAGACCTTACATGGTCACGTGATAATGAAAAATTATAAGCGTGCTACATCTTGGAATGTCGTACCGATGCAATGAGATATACAGAAAAAGAAAAATTTACAGCAAATTCTGTTATAAAAAAATGCATATCATATTACACTAAATTATGTTTTCCTACCACTGATTGATATTTTTAACATAAAACTATGTGATTGATGCCTCTTATTTTACTATTTTTTTAAACGTGTTAAATGTTACACCTCAATAAAAGCAGTTTATTTAGAGTTTTGATAAGGTAATTTCATGTAAAACAGACACAAGAATATATTAGTTTGGTCAAATAAAAATCCAATTTTTACACTTTCACCAATAGATAGCCCAGTCTTCCTAATACCATCTCAGAAAAAAAGTATACAATTACTTAATCTTTATCGTAAAAAGAACAAGAGGTGGACAATTACGTTCAGGGCAAGGGAGAAGGAACGTAAGCCGACCTGTGTGATGGATTACAGCATCGATTAGACGTGATCCCCGGTTTGTTGATCCTTCTGCTCTCTGCTGCTCCGACCTTTCCATTACCTTTTCGTGTGTACACAATCCAGAACAATTTAGACGGTGTTTTTTATCGTTTTTTGTTTTCAGGAAAATCAGGAGCAATTACTTTAATAGGTATTGTGAGATATTTTGTGAAAAGTGGATAAAATAATAGCTATTAAGTTCGTATAAAGAATTAAGGTGTTTTGTTGTTTGTGTTAAGAGGCGTAAAAAGAATAATAAAAACATTTATTTCGGCATGTTTTTTGAGGTCTTTCAAGTGAATCATTAAGGCATTAATTTACTTACAACAACCTTGGGCATTAATAAAACAAAATTTGATAATTTAACTTTTTTTAGCGGTACCGAAAAAGACACCAGTATTTTACTGTGGTAAGCGCATCGCAAACGAGTCAACTAATGTCATTCTCCGAATTGGAACATTCAGCTTTCCGTAACGATATAAATAGAACAAAGGAATGCTTAACATCCTAATAGCACAAACATAGTCTGGTTGCTAAATAGACGCTAAAAAGCAATCGATTACACTATAGGAATACTTATTGGATATTGCCGACCAAAATAATATCTTACTCCTAAAGCATTTACAGAATACTTACTCAAATATGACTAGTGATGACTGAGGAATTTTAAGTGGACTGATAAACAGACATATTACAAAATCGAAATTATTTACTAAAGATGCAGCGGGTAGTTAAAGTAGTTGAAAATGACAGAGAGTGATAAAAAGTGAACTTAGAATTTGTGATACCACACGAGAGCTACCGAGAGGTACACCATATAATAAAAATTTACATTTCTTAGTCTGTAAAGAAATCACAACAATATTTGTGGGTCCTAAACCAGTACACTTAGTTTTTTGGTGTACTTAGTGTGTGGTTATACGTCGAGGTGAAGTTAAGAAAATTCCAGCCAGGAGGTGCATTCTGGTCGAAAACTTTTGAAAATTAATACGGTCCTACCAAGAGCCTTGATTAATTTAGAACTAAATAGAGATTAAATTAAAATATAAATATAATTAATATTGGTATTCCATCGAAATATGCAGAAAAAATGCATTTGCAAACATTGTTATGAGGATAAGGAAGATAGAGCCTCTCAGATTAATTATAAATACCTTGCACTTACATAGTGAAGTAAAGTCAAATCCTTCTGGTGGTCAAAAGGCTGGTACCTAAAAGAAACTAGTAAAAATGCTGCTGCAATGTCGTAACTCTAACATCTACTTTTAAGGATAATTTACCAATTAATTAAATAGTAAACAGCAAAACTGAGTATTTGTATTTAAATCTTTTAAAACATTTGAGATATCGTAAGCCCAAAAATATTTCCTTAAAATTGACGGTTCGTATGTGTGTTTTTTTTTTATATAATTTTGCCAAAAATATTTCTTGTTTTGTCAAATTATGCATTTGACTTCGATACTTAAAATCATTTTAAAATAACTGTAATTTTTATCCACTATTAATTAGAATATTTACTGCTATTTTTATTTTTAAATTGTTAAACCTTTTTTATTTGTAAAATTACTATTTAAAAAAATCTTAGTTTTTAAGTTTCTACAATTTTCAGAAATCCGCAAAAAAAACAATAAGACCTACGGGACGTGGTAAGGCTACAAATAAAGACCTACACAAGACCAGTAACAAAACATACTATTTATATACATTTACAAATGAGTAAACTTTATTGAGCCTTTCTCTTCTCGTAACTAAGTTGCCTATTTTCGCAGCAGCTCTCGCTTAAGCAAATAGGATCTAAGATTCACTCGGTTTGAGGTATTTCTGATGCAAATGTCCCTGATTATCTTTTGCCGAGAGATTCAAACTGTCCTGCTTTCAAGCAGGACGATTTTGGAAAATTGCTGGTTAATTTAGATAAGTGGTTAATTTTAAAACTACTTCTTTTAGTTTGTCTACAGTGTAATGTATGAATATTTTACTATTAGCTATAAACAGAGTGGTTAGTAATAAATACATCATTGCGACACTAATAACAACGTGACATAATTTCGTTTAAGCTAGAATGCATGTTGCTTGTTAATAGGATGTAAGGTAGATAATTTGCGATAATTTATTAAATGGTTGTGAAAGATTGGGTTTTAAAACATCGTGGGTTGTACACTACTCCTAAAAATAAAAACATGTTAAAAAAAATAGGAAAACTGAGTGCTCTTAAACTTAGATTTTTAACTATCGGAAGAAAAAAAGAAACAACTTATTATAGTGGTAATAAAATCTATATTTGTTGCACCTAAGGATGATCTATTTCTATGTTTTTTTTTATTACAAAAACCACAAAAAACACATCACTTAGGCTAACTAGTTTATAACTTGGCAATAAATACAATGCCAAATAATGTTAGGCATAAACATTAGGCTTTATATGGTCCATAAAACTAGTGATGCCGCTGATATAAGAGATTCTCGTTTGTCGTCTCGTCTCGTCTGATTTGAAACTAGAATTAAAAATAGTCCTAAGGACTTGTTTAAAAAAATATTAAAAAACAAATAAGTAAATATGTACATAATGGGTGCGTTATTTATTACCTTCTATAAAGACATTAAAGAATATGCGTTATACATTGCATTTTTTAGGCTGAAAAAAATATGCAGATTAAAAAATATTTTGACACGCACACCTATACCGGGTGTTCTTCATAAAAGAAACAATTTTACCAGGGATATCAAAAGAAAATTTTGAAGGATATATATAGAACATAAAACTATATATTTTTTGATAAGTGGTCATATTTTATCTTACTTTTGGTTTAACTCGAACTGACATGAACTTTATATTTTTTCATTTTTTAATCTAGAGAATATTTTCAATACAACGATATGTCACTTTTTGCTGCCTCAAAATATAATTTTTAGTTTTTATTTAAGCTGCAGGGCTATAAATATGTTAGACCGAAAGTAATAAAGTATAGTCACTTGTCAAAAAAATCTGTTTTATACCTTAGACCCACGTCTAAATTGAATTTCGATATCGCTAAAAAAAAGTTATAATGATGAGCTGCTTCTAAAGGACACCTGATATATGGAGTTCAGATTTCGTTTTTTGGTAAGTTTGCTGAATTTTTAAATTAAATAACATCTTTGGTTAAAATCTAAAATTCCACAAATTTAAAATACAGACAGGTGCTTGTTTCATATCTACGCTATTTAAATTGAGGAACCGGCAGAATATTATTAAATTTTAATTTTAAGAACTGCTTATATTTTATAAATCATTTTTTTATTACGAGAGAAACTAGACGAGGGTAGAGAGAGTTGTCTCTTGAGTGAAAGAAGGGCATTCTCGCCGAAACGAGAGATCCAATTTCTCTCAAGTCCACGAGACGAGAGAATGGCTTTTTTGTTTTGTCTTGTGGCAACATGTAAAAAACTAATAAATTTACTTAAAAAAATAGGCTCGGCTAGAACATAACTGTCAAATGGAACGATCAAAAAACCTTATTTAATGGCACAAAAAAAAATAATCAGCAAACATTCTTGCCTTAAGAATCTTGGGAAAATGTTTAACTTTATGATTTCATCAAATTTTTGTAATAAATGCAAGTCGTTTTTTTTCTTAAAAAACTATAAACTTTTACTAAACACTATTCAGAACCCTTATTCTTGAATCGATAAATGATCATCTCACATAAATATTTGCTTCCCAAGAAAAGCGCATCTTTTAACATAGTATCTGTATAGTTAAAAACTTCTTTGTTTAATACAGTGTGTTAGAATTTTTGAAACTGCTTAAGTTATTTCGGTAATATTTAATACGTCATGGCACTTAATAAAGGTGCATATTTTTTTTAATACACATAAATAAAAACTATTTTTAAATTTCTTGTTCAATGTAAAAGATAAGCGTTTTCTTAGGTTTTTTTTTCGCAATGCACCATTTTTGAAAAAAAAACAATTTTATTAATAAAAAGTCTTTCCTTATTAGATCTGCATGTAATCAAAGGCAACAACCTACAACATACGTCATTAACATAAAATTATACCTCACATGAAACTATTATTACAGAAGTTGTTAAAAAGGGCTCTTTACTTGATATGCATGCTTTCGCCCTCATGGAAATTGTATTTTTTAATAAATAATTACATTGCTATTCTCGGACCATACAATGTTTTTTTTAAAGTGCCTTGCAAAAATAAATCAAAAAACATTTATCTTTTAAAATAAAGGTGGATTACAAAGACTATTTTTCTGTGAATAAAACTATTGGCGTACCATTTTTGTCTTTAAAAATATCAAAGTCATTGCTCGCACGCACGTCGCTGTTAAAGCTAAAATTTATATTAAATAAAAAATTAACAACTGTATTAAATGTCAGCGGTTTTAAATAATTAATTCCTTACTTTTTCTAAAATCTTAATACTCTACGTTTTCGTAACGGAACATTTTTGAATCATAACTGATAGCAAACTATGTTAATTTTTCACGTAGAATCACACCCTTAAATATATCTAATGGGAAAACGTAAATCGGTACGCCTCCGCACCATAAGTAGTTGCCGACAAACTTTGCTATCGGCTAAATATGAACTGCAACCCAAAAGGTGCAAATTTAAGATTTGGACGCCATGTAGAATGACTATTGCTAAATAAGAGACTAGAATAAAATAAATATATACAAGTTTTATTTACAAAAAATATATATAATATCCTGGGATACGCTAATGGGGCGTATCAGCAACTCAATTTTTATCTTTATAATAACAGTTTCTAAAAAGTAAAAATTTTCCCCTGAAAAAGCTTTTAAAATTTTGTTTACTTTAAAAAAATATTATAAAAGAAAGAAAATGGTTTAAATTTATTCATTCACTAGGCACTGATAGCCTTAATTCATTTGTCAAGAGGTTATGGAAATTGAACGTAACTTATTATCTAATTGCAATACCAGCTGTTCACAAACTTATCAAAGCTTAACTTATAAAAAATGGAGAAGAAAAAAACTACAAAATTTACTCAAATAATCGACAAAAAATTTACTTTTAATTAGCAAGAAATTTATTTAAATTTCACTGAAAAACCGAAACGCCTATGACGTTACGACACAATTTGAGATTGTTTTTTATCATTTTAAAAGTTAAAGTTAAACTATTTACCGTTTTGGGGACACCCAGTATTTATTATTGTTGAACTATCTTATCAATAAGTTCGGATATTACCTTAACTCTTTGCTAATCTCCAAAACATACCATTTACAAATCACTTTTATTATTTACCGCTTCCTGCCAAAGCCTGTCCTGCTCTAGCCAATAACCTTATTTTTAATCACCACCTAACATTACCTTGGAACTTTACGTAGAGTATGTCATTTTTAATTCAACACGGAGAAATATTTGAGTAGCTTTACTTAGCTAGAAATGTACACTTTTGTACGAGACCTTACAATTTTACTTGATTACTGAAATGATGTGATAGCCAATTTTCTTGTGCTAACACGGAGAAAGTAGTCCGGTAGTCTATACTAGCATGGAAGCCTGACATTTCCATCAAATAATTAAATAGAAACATTTCGGTGATTTTTACGAAAATGCTAGGAATTATTAAAAATGATTTAAGTTTATTAAGGCAGTGTTATCATGATTACAAGAGAAGTTCAATGTTTAAATTTAAATTTTTATTATTTTATAAAGGTTTAAAAGGAAAGTTAATGTACTCGTGGCTATAGAAAAACAGCCTCCAGGTTGCAAGACGTGTTTCTGCAACAATATCATTAAGAAACACCCTCTATAAATGTGATATCATACCGTGTAGTTGCTGCAAATACGGTTTTTTTGTAAATATTTTTTTTATAAATTCCTTATAGAGATCTTGATATTTAATATTTAGCATATTGAATTCGACATCAAATCCTGCAGTGTATTTTGTTTTGTACTTTTTCAATAAAGTGCAATTACATAATTATTTAAAGATTTAAAAAATAAATATAAAATTAAAAGAATATGTACACTGTACACGATATGTTAAGATTACTTAAGGGCAAAATTATGCTTTAATTTAACTGGGCTAAACTTATTGCCGACCGACTTCTTAGCAAATCCATTAAGCTGACCGAACCTCATTACATCGCTAGTAAATATTTTTCTTTTAAAAGATTAATAACTTTTCTTTATTTTTACGTTTAAAAGCTTTTTTAGTTTTTTTTTCCGATGTTTTTAAATACCGACCTGTCAGTCAGACAGGATGATGTTATGAGATATGATATGGTCCATTAGGAATCGAGTTTTTTGGAGCCAGTAAAGATTTCTTTTGGCACAAAAAAGGTTTCAAAATGTATTCACAGTATTAAAGGAAATAAAAAGAAACACAAACTTACTGATTGACGAAACCTATGAAATGGTATTTACTATTGTTTTATTAAAAATTAATAAGGAAAGCAATGAGGAAAATATGCTTACATTTGTTTTGTTAAGATTGTTTGTTGTAGACTTGATATATTTCCACTGATGAGACCCGTAAGAAGGGCGAAACTCGTCGGTAAAGTCATGCCGAAACACAAAAAATAAGTTTTCTTCTTATACTGTCTTAAAGAGGCACACTTTTTATATACATCGTATATTTACATTTGAATGTTTAGATCACCAGTTTAGTATTAGTATTATTGTCTTCAGGCAGTACTTTCCATATAATAAATCTATTTTACCTGACTTAAATTATTTACGAAATCATAAAAGTAATCTATTCCTCATACTTTGTTGTATCATTCAGGATTAAAAAAGGTTTAAGCACCAGATGCCTAATAACTAATAAAATAATCTCCATATTGTATGTCTGGATTGGGAAGGTATATTTAGTTCACGTTCGGGTTATACCAAGTGACCCAGCGGACAACTGGTTGCTTTTTTATTTACAAGGATATTATTTCAAAACTAGCAGGGCTTTTTTAGCAAATAGTTGTCCTCTTTTAGAATTTAATAATCTATTTCTGCGACTTTCGGCTTAACCGAAAATAACAATTTTTTTTTCAGTATGTATTAGACTTATCTTAAAAATTGTTTTCAGTCATATGTTACGACGTAAATTTGCGTTTAAAATAGCGTCAAAAAAGCATTTATTTAAATAACCTTTAGAAGGCCCTAAAATGCACCTTGGACCATATTAAGAGTAGTGTGGTTTAATTTTAAAAGAAAAGATAATATCCTACAATATATTTTAAATTGCTTTGGCCTGGTTGATGTTAGTTGGCGGTGACTAGATTTTTCATATTTTAAAAAACTCCTGAATCAACTCGTAGTATTTTATAAAATAGAATAGGAGCAGCATATTTTATTTAACGACTTTAAAAAATAAATATATTTCTTTCGTTTTTGCCATATTTGATCATCATTATTAATTTGCTTTAGCATTTATACCGTAGATTATTTTAAAGAGCGGATCAATAAAAGTATGTTGTTTCAATTCTAATTTTCCAAATATTGCAAATTGCTCTAGAACTTTTTTTTCCAAATATTAAAAATTTTGTGACCCATCACTGATATTAACCAGACCAAAACAATATAAAGTACACTGTAAGACATCATTTGTTCTTTTTAAATCACACTGAGCTTTAATATTGCCCAACACCATTTTAAAAGCAAATGTCACATCGTGACACATGGTTGCAAAGGGAATATAAGGGCGAATGTGACAGAAAAAAAAACGTGCAGGGAGATATTTAAAAAAATAAATTTTAGTTACCTTTGATTAAAACAAAAGTTGCAAAAATAAATTATTAGGTACTAAAAGATGGCAACTATTTGTTATAGAGAGCCTCCCAATTGTGAAATAATGTCTTTGTAAATAAGAAAGTAATCAGATGGTACATATTCGCTGGGTCACCAGGTATTTTAATCGGTCTATAGCTACGTCGTCGGTTTGCATCCAGACAAAGCCATAGGTAGAGAAACAAAATTATATGTTATATACATTTTTTATTCAAGGGACAGAAAATATAAATATCACTGTTTATTAGTATTCTTAAATATCTGCGTTATTTATTAATGCATGATACACATTTCATTATTTTAAATATTCTTTTAAAGTATTGCATTAATTTATTTAAAAAAGCCTTTGCATGCATAAATATTAAAATATTTTAAATATTTAACCCACACATAATTACTTGTATATTTACACAAATTGCTAAGTATAATTACGTAATATAATTCTGGTGGTAATAAGGCGACTTCTTAAAAAAATAAACATTCTGCCAGAAGCAAGAAAAGCACCATTTTGTGGTAAGCTTAGAGAGGCAACACTGTACTTGTTTAAGAAAATACCGAGCAAATGTTATAAAAATTTTTGCATCACGATGTGGATTAGTAATACAAATTCAGACATAAGTTTTAGTAAAAGTGGGAAAAAGAATGCAAAAAAATGTTATTTAAAAATTAAAACACAGTTGTAATAACAGATAATTTCTGCTAAAGATAAATGAAAGCTATCTTTAAAAGGCATATGTTATATGACATTGACAAAAGAAAGGAATATGAATTTTAAAATTAAAAAAGTACTTTAAAAATATTAAACGTTTTGACAAAAAACAATTGTTAAATAGCAACATAAAGAATAACTAAACCACTATATTTTAAATAAAACTTCTTAAAATGATACATACCTTAATATACTTAAACTTTACCCTAACCCCCTTTGTGTGGAAAGAAAAAATATATTATTGTTACAAAATATTACCCTTTATTCTTTTTTCTTAAAGCAAAACTGTTTAAAAACTGTAGGGGTTATTCTCCTTAAGTATTACATATATACTAAACGTACAAACAATATCTTATTTCGTTTAGAAGTTATGGCACTAACATACAGACAGACCGACGCGACGGACGGAAGTGGAAAGCTAATTATTTTGTATTCTATCCAAAGCGTAAAAATTTACATAAACCTTAAGATAAGATATTCTTTAATTTACAATATTTTTTTTAAATGCGAAGAAAAAAAATATTTAATTAAATCACTATTTTATTGTGTCAAATGGGACCGACAATTCACTACTACGTCCTCTTTCACTACTTATCTGTGTATAATATTAACTTTTTTAATTTCAAAACTTTACTTATAACTTTAATTTCTAAAAATATATTTTGCCTCTCTTAATCTCATTAAAATAAAGTAATGAGTATACTTGTAATCCTTTCTATAACGCCTCAGTAAACATTTTTACTTGCAAATTTTCTTAACATTTATCCCGCGTTAAATGACTCGTATGACGTTGTAACGGCCCCAAAATCTACAACTAAAAACGATTAGATAAAATAAAAACAGTCGGATATATACCCAAATTGCCAAGCATATTTACGTATCATAATCCCCGTGATAATGAAAAGTCTTCTTGAATAAATATCCCCCAACAGTCGGCCTGAGGCAAGTAAAAGCGTCGTTATGCGGTGAGCTCAGGGAGCAACACTGTACTTGTCTAAGAAAACACCAAGCAAATGTAAGAATGAAAATTTGCATGATAATGTGTGTTGGCAAAGTAGCTTTGCAGGAGGCAATACGGTTTCAGGGAAGGATTTTGGTTACATCGAGGAGAGCATAAGATAAAATTTTAAATACGGTTTTAAAATATGGAAGCGAATCCTGAGAAAAAGTCTTTAAAAACAAGTTAAAAAATTTATACTATAGATGTTGAAGCTCGATGATAACTACCCGTTTGTTCCCAGTACCCAAAATATTGAAATGAACATTGGCAATAGTATTAACTTGTATAAACAAGACTCGCAATTTATAGAACTGAACTAAGGATGGCTATTTTGGTCAATAGGTAAATTTATAAAAAATAATTATATTATATTAGGTTCTAGGATTAGTACATAAAATGAAGCATTTTGGCTTGGAATTTTTGAGTCCTTCATGGATTTACCTGAAATTTTCACCGAAGGTAAGGAATAGCCCAAGGGTCAACGTTTATATCATGACGAGGGGCGCTTTTATCCTGGGATGGTTGTCACCCCATCTTGGGGGGTGGAAATTTTTTATTATATTTTAACTACAGAAATCGATAAAGAAAGTAATTTTTAGTCAAAAATGTTCCATACATTTTTTTCGTAAAACTAATATTTTTCGAGTTATTTGCGATTGAAAGTAACAGTTTTTTATCATTTATCTACAACCAATGCGGACCGAGCTACGGCTTGTTAATGGTTAGCTTTGGTTCGTCAAATGTTATATTTGAAAGATTTAAAGTCAAATAGCGGAAAAACTTTTTCAAGGAAAACTTATGAAATCTTTTTTAAAGTATATAATTAAACCTTTCTTTTAAAATAAAAAAATCTTTTAGCATGAAAATCGAGCTAGTTAAGATAAAAATAAGGTCGGTCCCTACTTTCTTCTATAAAAAAATCAGTGAATACAATTACTTAATTCTAATTAAAACTGATCTTTACCCTTCTGCCGTTCTTTTTATATATGTATTGTCAATACATCCTTGGAGTTTTACCAATATAAAATGCTTAATTTTAGAAAAATTGGAGCTTAAAGTTAAAAAGGATATTCCGCAATTTCGTAAAAAAGCCCTTTTCTTTAAAATAACTCCCAAAAATTCTGAAGATACGAAAGAAATGCTAGAGTACCGAATTGTAGCTTTTTTAATAACAAAGATTTTCCTTTGCTTAGATTTTCTATACAATAAATATTTGGCGAGATATGGTGGTTTAAAGTCTTTATTTACGAGCCAGCACCACCTTTTTCGAGACCTTTAAACTCGTCCCATTTTAAAACTAAGGGATTGAAAGGGATTTCTTTTACATAGTCTTGTAGCTCCTGAAAAACCCTACAAAATCATTTAAAAAAAAATTAACATTAAAAATGAAAAATCTATGTTTAAAAAATAAATCAATTTTTTTTTTCGAAAAATTACAATAGCCCACTTCGGAGCATAATAATCAACATAACCTGTATACTTCGCAGTCCTGTGTTTGTATAAATTTTCTTTTTTCTATGTATGTAAATATGCAGTGTATTTTTGTGTAAATAAATTTTTGTGTGTAATTCCATTTTTTTTCTATTTATATCTATTGAATTAGTTTATAAGAATTGGAATTGCAATGTTGTAAAGGGTGGTTTTTTAGAATTGAAAATTTGCAGAATAATAGAATTGGTAATATTTCAAGCAGTAATATTTTTAATAAATAAATCTGTCAAGCTATTAATTTTTATTTTTTTTTTTTATAAATCTTTTTTTTTAATTAAGCTATAATTGGGGTTGATTTATAATGGTCAAAAAGTTGCAAAATGAAATTACTACATATTTTAGGCAATAGCATTCTAAAATTAAGTCACTATGATAAATTAATCTCTTTTTTGGGTAAATATTTTTTTGAAATTGCATTTCAAAGCATAAAACAATCATTATTCAACTAATCCCAACCAAATTTTATCCATCTTAAGGTTTGAAATGTTATTTTATAAGTTTTGACAATTAGGGATAGTTTTCACCCTTAAAAAACAAACATCGCCCAAACGTTTCAAATATAATATAGAATATAACTTACAACATAAAAATATTGTTACAGACTTTAGTTAGTGTTTAGTTATTAGAAATATAAAAGGTTAGAATTATTTTATTTAGGTTAATAATTTATTTAAAATAGGTTACCTTAGTTTTTCCCTTTTTCGACGGTCATTGCGGATTATCCTGAGGGCGCTGGAGACATCCTTTTTACACTTTTCTTACATCCTGTAGTAAAAGAATCCTTCCAGCTAATTCTAGACTTTTCCAGACTTTTCTATTCTTTTCCACTTCACTATAAAAAGCGCGAGGAAAATCCGCACGGGCCAGTTTAGTTTTGTATTCCGACGGGATAAGAAGTTGACAGACAGTTAAAGGTTAAACAGATGTCATTATTACGTTACGTTAAAGTGTTACCATAGAAACGTTTGTAAACCAGATATCCAATAAAAAGGTGTAAAACCAGGATCCGTGTTTTTATACGGGGTGTCACGGAACAATATATTTATTCTAGATATCTAGATATGATTTTAATTTACATAATGTTTATTTTCATGGTTTTTCATTTTTTTAGCATAAGGGTTGGTTTTTACTTCCTAAAAATAAAAAGCACACTTTAAGCATATATAAACTTTGATCTAGAGGGTGAAAGCAACTTAATTTCAAATTTTCACTGTTGAAAAAAAGTCTGAAGGTCAAACACCTTTTTTCTTCCCACACTGTACTTGATCTAAAATTAGGCCATGTTCTTTTTTGACTTGGCAAGTTCTTTACTGATGTGTCTTCATTACAGAAAAAAAACTGTCTGTGATAGTAATAAAAGAACATTGATTACTACGGACAGATCAGTAAAAAATTTGCCAAGTTAAAAAGAACTTGGTCTTATTTTAGATTCAGCACTTTAAGAGTCTAAGATTTTGGGATAGGAACTTGACCCTTTTTTTACATAAATATTTTTGGTATGATAAAACCAACTAAATTAGTAAAACGCATACGTAGGTGCGCTAGTATATTATTTTTAATAGGGTCATTTAAAAAGAATGATTTTTGATCTAAGTCTCGTTTTTTACCTATCTGAATATATAATAAATACTAATGCTCCGGCTTGTGATCTTATTCAATTTGTGCTTATTTCAATGCATTTAATTATAGCCCCCGCCATAAATCTTAATAAGGAAGCCAAAAACCCACCTATTTAATTAACTAAAGCAGCAAAAAACAAAGCAGCAAGCAGGGGCTTTTAGTTTAAATCAATACAAGATGTCCTGCTGCTATCTTGGAGACATATATCTTAGCAGGACACTGCTAGTTACCCGAATGTCTTGATGGGTAGGATTTATGCCTTTCAAAGAAAACAAACAAAACAGGTAGATATAAGTACATGGTCGGTTAAAAAGTAAAAATAATTTAGGAAAAGTTTATTAATTTATATTTTACATAAAGAGATCTTTTGTTAAAAGCTTATCAAGATGTTTAGGGCATAAGAAAATATTTTACCTTTACTAAGGGAAAATTTTGAATTACTCTTTCAGCGGTTTTTTTTTATTTTTAAAAATTTCCCATTTTTTATGATAATACAGAAGGGTACCCATGCATTTTTAAAAGTAACTAGTTATCCTGAGTTCGTTCTTTTAGATTTCTGGAATCTTCTAAGTAAACTTCTCTTAATGAAAATTTCTTTGCATACCCTTAACCGGGACCATTAAGCCAGTCGGTTATTTTTTGTTTTTTGATCCATTACCTTAGTTTCTTTATTGAGCATTTTATAATTTTTTCCTTAAAAGTGTTAGACAATGTTATGGTTTCAATAACACTAAAATCTTGAACTTCCATTGTCTTTATTTGGTAATTGTTACACAACGTTTCGATTAGTGATGTATCTTCAATCCTTTTCAGTGATAACTAAAAACTGCTCTTAAAAGCTACGACTTATATACTATCCGTTGTTCACCGAAGCTTTGCTAAATACATTTTAATTGTTTGCAATTATTACAGATTTCAATTTTCTCCGCAGAATAGCCAATAAGTATAATATTAAAACAGCATTAATCCCAAACCACTCCAAGACGTATTCTTACTAAAACGAGACCGGACAACAATGTTTTAAAAAATGACTATATCTACCAAATTCCCTGTAAATGTGGTAAGGTATACATCGGGGAAACAAAAAGATTACTTGAAATTAGAAGAAATATATGAAATAAGAGTTAAAGAACATAAAAAATATACGGAACAAGGTGAAACGTCGAAATCAGGGATTGCCGAACACGCATGGTCAAAACAACACCACATGCAATGGTCGGAAGCAAAAATTATTCATAAAGAAACCCACTGAAAGAAAAAAATTATAGAAGCTGTAATAGGTGCAAAAAACCAAAATGTATTTAGCAAACCTAGTGTCGACATTCCGAATATCTGGCAGCCGTTGCTGAACCGTAAAAAATCGATCAAGCTTCGGTGAACAACGGATAGTATATAAGTCGTAGCTATTAAGAATAGTTTTTAGTTATCATTTGAAAACGGTTAAAGAAACATCACTAACCGAAACATTGTGTTTTAATTAACAAATAAAGACAATGGAAATCCAAGATTTTAGTGCCATTTATAAATATTTGAAAATAATATTGTATTATTTATATTTTTTCTGGCACTTTGAATTTTTTAGAAGTGAATTTTTTTCAATAAATTATCGTTAAGAAATATTGCCTACAGTGTTTTTAAAAAATAGCTTCATAGTCTAGGAGGAATCGGCGCGTGAGTACCAATAACTATTCCACCTTAATTTTTTATACGATCCTTTTTAAATTGCTCTACTGATGATATAAATGCATGTTGCCATGGCGCCACCTGGTGCCCTATTGTTTAAACCGATATTGTTTAAACAATTTCCAGGAATTGTTATTTTTTAACCGGATTTTTTTTTTTATATTCTTTATTGAAATACAAATAAAAGGTCCTATGACTTTTTACGATAAAGTTAATATTTTTAGAGATATACATTTTTAAAAGTTCAAAAAATCTCAAATTTGGCTGGTTTTGATCCATAAAAAATATATATTAAAATATTAAAAATATATATTTTTTATACAATAGTTAATAATATTCTTAATTAAGATTAAAATATATATATATATATATATATATATATATATATATATATATATATATATATATATATATATATATATATATAATATATAAATATATATATATATATATATATATATATATATATATATATATATATATATATATATATATATAAAATATAAAATTTTTTTTTTCGACCGTACTAATAAATTACAGCAACAAATAGCGGGAATGCGGTCTGTTATGGGTTAAATGATCAGGAAAACATTTAATTCTTTTTAATCCTCTTATTAAAGTTTGTGTCTTTTTTTAAGAGACATGGCTAAAACAACATATTCACGTTAACAAAAAAAATTCCTAAATATAAAACTACACAAAAAAAAAATTTATTTTCAATTATTGTTATTAAAATACCGACAACATCACAAAACAAGAATTTTACGAGACCACGTTCGATTTAGTTTTAACAGTATACATTACATTTCAAGATTAAAATGAACCCACGGAGCTAATTGAAAATGTAAAAAAATCTTTCTTTTTTTATTTCCAAAATAATATCGGTAAAAAAAAATTACAAAAACACTTAAAATCCCATAAAAACTATATACAAACATCTCTACATACAGAAAAAATTTAAGACACAGTTCTAAAAAATAAACAGGTTGAGAAAAGTAAAAACCCAAATGGCGGACACATAATAATACTATTTCAAAATATTGCAGTAAATTTTACACTTAACTGGTCAATATCGGATCTAGAATTGATCGTGTTAGGCTCTTTACTGATGTGGGTCATCTCTAAAAACATTCGTTTTCGATAATTGTCTCCCGGTCCAAATTTTAGTATTTTGATAATCAAAATTGTGATCAAGATCCTGAAAGTGACAAGCCAAAGCACATGAACGTTTTGCAATTCGACAATCACTTTTATGTTGTGTTATGCGTGATTTTAAACTTTGCGAAGTTGGCCTACATAACATTTGTTACATCCCAAACATGGAATTTTGTAAACAATATTCGAATTATGAAAAAATAGGATCTTGTCTTTCATTTTCGAGAAAATGTCACCAATTTTTAATAAGTTATTTCGCAATTTTTAAGTTTTTAACATTAGTAAAGTTTTTTATTAATTTGGTTAGGGCCCTGGATGTAAGGAAGTTTTTTATATTTGATAGTTTGAGGAGGGTTATCGTCTGTTGGGCCGTCATAAGGATTAGTGTTATATATTAATTTGGATAATATGTTTCTGGGATATCCGTTGTTCAAAAATATCTTCATAAGTTTATCAAGATTTTCTTTCAAAAATCTGTTGTCAGAAATATGAGTAACTCTGTTCTTCATGGCGATGACAGTATTATATTTTTGATTTTGGGGATGGTTAGAATAATAATTTTTTTCTTTTTCGATCGAAAAAGAAAAAAACAACAGTGTTCCATTTTTAGACACTTTATTGATAAGAGAAGCAAATGGTAGTTTGATTTTAAATTGGTATCAAAAACCAACCGCATCGGGGCGTTACATAAATTATTATTCTAACCATCCCCAAAATCAAAAATATAATACTGTCATCGCCATGAAGAACAGAGTTACTCATATTTCTGACAACAGATTTTTGAAAGAAAATCTTGATAAACTTATGAAGATATTTTTGAACAACGGATATCCCAGAAACATATTATCCAAATTAATATATAAACTAATCCTTATGACGGCCCAACAGACGATAACCCTCCTCAAACTATCAAATATAAAAAACTTCCTTACATCCAGGGACTAACGCATAATGTAATAAAAAACTTTACTAATGTTAAAAACTTAAAAATTGCGAAGTATAACTTATTAAAAATTGGTGACATTTTCTCGAAAATGAAAACAAGATCCCTACTTTGCATAATTCGAATATTGTTTACAAAATTCCATGTTTGGGATGTAACAAATGTTATGTAGGCCAGACTTCGCAAAGTTTAAAATCACGCATAACACAACATAAAAGTGATTGTCGAATTGCAAAACGTTCATTGCTTTGGCTTGTCACTTTCAGGATCTTGATCACAATTTTGACTATCAAAATACTAAAATTTTGGACCGGAGACGAATTATCGAAAACGAATGTTTTTAGAGATGACCCACATCAGTAAAGAGCCTAACACGATCAATTCTAGATCCGATATTGACCAGTTAAGTGTCATTTACTGCAATATTTTGAAATAGTATTATTATGTGTCCGCCATTTGGGTTTTTGTACTTTTTCAACCTGTTTATTTTTGTTAGAACTGTGTCTTAAATATTTCTGTATGTATAGATGTTTTTATATAGTTTTTATGGGATTTTAAGTGTTTTTGTAAGTTTTTTTTTTACCGATATTATTTTAGGAAATAAAAAATAGTAAAGATTGTTTTTACATTTTCAGAATTTAGCTCTCGTGTGTTCATTTTAATCTTGAAATGTAATGTATATGAAAAAATAAATCGAACGTGGTCTCGTAAAATTCTTGTTTTGTGATGTTGTCGGTATTTTAATAACAATAATTGTAAGTAAATTTTTGTTTTGTGTAGTTTTATATTTAGGAGATTTTTTTTTTTGTTAACGTGAATATGTTGTTTTAGCCATGTCTCTTGAAAAAGACACAAACTGTGTCGAAATATAGAGGATTTTAAAAATTAAATGTTTTCCTGATCATTTAACCCATAACAGACCGCATTCCCGCTATTTGTTGCTGTATATATATATATATATATATATATATATATATATATATATATATATATATATATATATATATATATATATATATATATATATATATATATATATATATATATATATATATATATATATATATATATATATATATATATATTATATATATATATATATATATTTTATACAGGTTTTTTGATTGTTTATTAAGCGCGCTCACAAGTATGCGTCCCAAACAATACTTAGAGCCGTCTCTCTGACTCATACGCTACATCGATGTCTCTGTGTCCTTAATCATAATTTATCATTTATTATAAAAACTAGTTACTTTATCAAATTTGTTAATAACAGCAATGTTATTAATAATTTAATTATCTACAATGTATTTTTATAAGTTTTTTCCTGAAATCAATTTTACAAAAGTTATTGAAGCTTTATTTTACTTGTAAGCACGCGTAATAAACAAAAAACCTGTAAGAACAATAAACAAATTTCAAACCTCAATTAATGATTTTGTTAACCTTTATATAAATAATAAAAAAAAAAAATATATTTTTTATGTTTTATTTTTTTTTAATATATATTTTTATGGCTCAAAAATATTCAAATTTAGGATTTTTTAAACTTTTAAAAATTCATATCTCCAAAAATATTAACTTTATCGTAAAAATTCATGTAACCTTTTTTATTTGTTTTTCAATGAAAAATATGAAAAAAAAATTGTCCGGTTAAAAAATAACAATTTCTTGCAATTGCCTAAACAATTTTGGTTTAAACAATATGGCACCAGGTGGCGCCATGGCAACATGCATTTATATCATCAGTAGGGCAATTTAAAGATGATCGTATAAAAAAATTAGGGTAGAATAGTTTTCGGTTCTTATGCGCCGATTCCTTCTAGACTATAAATTAGCCACGATATAAAAGTAATCGTTAGTAGTTTTTTTAAGTTCTAAAAATTTTATAGACAGGATATTATAATTTTTTCATTGCATTTAGAAAAAAAAACATAAGTTTCTAAAATCTCGATTTGTTGTGCAACAAATATTACTCACTTTTGTCTTTAGCACATTTTAAGAATTTCAATGCGATATTACATTTCAAATGAAAGATCTTGAGATTGTCAAACGTTTAATTACTGTATTATCTAATTACTTTGTAATATAATCTGATAAGTCTTCATAAGATAATTTCTTATGTTTACATAACTTATCAACATATGATATTCTTTTAATTTTTTAAAGACTTACTTTACCTTAATACTTACTTAGTTAACCACGTATATAAATATATCTGGACAACCAGAGCGTGTTTGTCCTGTTTATTTGCTATATTCATATCGGTGATTCAATCGGTATGGTACGTATGTGTATATGCCGTAGTTTTGAAATATTACAGGATAATATGAATCCTTCGTCGTGGATGATTTACTAAGTTAAATATATCATGTTATTTTTAAAACTACAAAATATCATTGCTTCGTAGTATCCTGAGCTATTTTCTTTTTAAATTTAAATTTTAAAATTAATTGATTTTGACACAAGAGTAAAACAGCAGTCATTAGCAATTTGAGATTTCTTTATTTGAACCAAAGAGTCAAAGTACCACTTTTTCTAATATAAACACTTTATTAATTCTTACTTAAACTCTATTAAAAAATAATATAAGAAATGCTCTTTTTATAAAACTTCTATTTAATTTTGTTATTAATAAAAAATCATTTGTCTTATCACGTGTTTTACATGGGATTACTCTTAATATTAACGTATTTTTGCGCTGCTTTAATGTCAATAATATAGGAATATCGTATTTGTATGATTTTTATAATTGAAATTGCTACAGAACAGATTTAAGATGAATTTTTATTAACTTTGTATAACTTTTACACCATACAAAGAAACTCTATACAAAGAAATGCTTCTTAAAAGGGCTAAAGCCCCTAAATAGGGAAGCATAGTTTTGTAGGATGTCTTAAAATTGTATAAAATGACATCATATAATATGTTAAAAAAATTTTAGGGCGTCACATATTGGGTCAAGATGAATATTGTTCCAAACTTTTTATTTGGAAGTATAATTATTTTTTTTTTAACGAATTATGAAATTCAGCAGTCTTTTATACAGAAAGATAAATAATCTAAGGAGATATTGATAGGATGTCCTCTTTTTTAGATATTGACCTAAAAAGATGTGGGCTGCCCTAAAATCTATATGTTATTAGGATAGCTGTTTATTAAAACAACGCTATTGTATTGTATTGTAATAAACGGGGTCGCTCGGCTCTAGTGTAGCCCTCCTTCACTTCGACCTAAAGAGATCTTTTGTGAATACCCTTCGTTGTTTAGTGCCCGGTAATTCCTATACCTTTAGCAAAGTTCAGGATATCCGCGGTGCAAGCTGAATAATATCTCTAGGGAGTAGGATATACCCCTTCGAGGTATTTAAGCCGTTGTCGGGTCAGTTCTCTGCATTCACAGAGAATGTGTTCCGCAGTTTCGTTTGCCTCGTGACAAAACCGACATTGTTCATCCTCAGTCTTTCCCATTTTTTGAGGTGATACCTCCAAGGGTCATGTCCTGTTAGGAAGTCGGTAACCAGTTTAAGTTCATTTTTTGAAGTTCCAGTAGCTTCTTTGTGTACTTAGGTGAATGCGAAATAAATCTTTTCGCCTGCCTTTGTCCTGGGATGTTGTTCCAGTAAGTCTCTTTTGACTTTTTTCCCATGTCCTGAGTTCCTCGTAGAGGTGGCCTCTAGTGGTGCCACAGAAAGGCTCAGGTCCATAGAATAGTCTCTGTGCTCCTTCCTTGGCGAGTTGATCGGCAATTTCATTTTCCTCCACTCCTTCATGTCCGGTACCCACTCCAGAGTAACTCTGTTGTGTTTGGCCAGTTGGTTTAGTGATTGTCGGCATTCCCAGGCCAGCTGTTAAAAGAGCATGAAGTCAATGCCTTCAAAGCAGCTTGGCTGTCCGAGAAAATATATATGGTTGCGCCTCGAAGGCCTTTTTTGGCACATTCAGAAGCGCAAATGTCAATTGCATGGATTTCAGCTTGGAAGATGGAGGTCTTGCCGAGAGACTTTGATAGTCTGCATCTAGGTCCAAAGACACCAGCTCCAACCCCTTGTTCCATCTTAGATCCATCAGTGTACCAGACAAGTGAGCCTTCTTCATGCTTTGGTTCCTTCACACTCATAGTTTGGCGGTCTTGAATAACCACTTCAAAGAGCGCTGGAAGTCCGCACTATAGGCATTATGTCCGTGGGTTTGGTCAGAGCTTCAATCTTGATTTTTTCCAAAATTTTAAGGTGACCAGTCAGGTCTCCTGACTTATACTTTGTGTCTGGATTACTCTGGAGGCACTCAGTATCGCCTCCCTCTTTATGTGCAGGTGCAGGGGAAGGAGGTTCAACATTGTCTCCAGAGCTGCCGTTGGGCAAGATTTCATTGCTCCAGTAACTCCCAGACAGACAAGTCTCTGCAGTTTCAGAAACTTTCCTTGTGTAGTTTTTTCCTCTGTTTTTGGCCACCAGACCAGTGAGGCATAAGTAACTATAGGTATTACAACTGTAATGTATGACCGTAGATCATTTTGGGTTTTAGACCCCATGTTTTACCACATAGTCTGCGGCACGCCCATAGTGCCGTTGATGCTTTTGCGATAGTCCTTTTTATTTGCGAGTTCCAATTGAGTTTCTGGTCAAGGACAATTCCCAGATATTTTACTTCTTTAGAAAGTTTGATCGTAATGCCGTTTAACATAGGAGCTATAAACCTTGTTTTCCTCCTTTTTGTAAACGGTATTATAATTGTTTTATTTGGATTGACATTTAGCCCTTCCGTTGAGCACCAGTTCTCAACCAAGTTTAGGGCCGCTTGCATGCGAGCAGATAATATGCCATCATGCCTGCCCCTGATGGTGATTACGAGGTCGTCTGCGTAGCCTTGTACATCGAAGCCTCTTGCTGACAGCTCCGCCAGAAGCCGATCAACCACTAGGGACCAGAGCAAACAACGCTAATTTTTGACTCAAACAATAAAGCTGTCAATCAACCTTTACTATTATAAGTGCATTTTTATTTTAGTTTTGCTTTTAGAACTCGAATTGACGTTTAATTTTAAACGCATCTCCATTGGCTTTTTGGATTGGACAATGTTTTAACTTAATTTACCTCAAATGGGGTGGTTTTTATTGAACTGACGGCCATAACCATAGCAGCTCACGAAATTAAGAGCCGTAACACTACCAACAATACTATCTGTATTTATACAGACAGTAGACAAGCACTACTAGCCTTAAAGAGACCACGCATAATTTCAGGATTTGTACTAAAGTGTAACCATGCCTTGACTAATATCTCCCAAAATAACGTGGTCAACTTAACCTGGATCAAGGGGCATGACATGCGGGACGGAAACGTGTCGGTCGCGCCCCCACCATTGGATTGACAACAGCAGCGATTAAAGACATCATTACAGAATACTCCCATTGTTTGTTTAAAGAAAAGAGGAATGAAACTACGAACTGCAACCTTGCAAAAATACTGCTGAGCTATCCAGACAAGGAAATAGCGAAAAGATGCCTTACGATATCTAGATGGAACCTCCAGGTATTAACGGGCGTTCTGACTGGCCACTGCGAAGCTGTAGAGAAGAAAATGAGACCGTAAAACTCCATGCTGGACACAAACTGGCCTATATTGGCCGAAATTAGGGAGATTCCACATAAAGACGTCGTCAACTATTTTAAAATAATGGTTTGGACGACACAGTAAATCTCCCGGCTACAAGAGGAAGCACAAAGGACCTACTGAGGTCTAGGTACAGTAGTATTACCACCCTATGAAACATTCAGATCAGATCAGATCTAGAGCCCCTTTATTTGTATAGAAAAATATTAAATTTTGTAATTTTTTGTAAAAAATTTGAAGCAATTTTCGATTTGCCCATACGTAATATGTTATACCGCCGAATATTTTCTTGTTTGATTTTTTAAAAAGAAAATTATGCCATCTTATAATACTTAAAAGTTACCCGAATGTTTACTAAACCTATAAGATACCGTCACACAATGCCCCTTCCTGGGCAATTCTCAGGGTATGTGTATAGGAACTTTCACTCCTATATTTATGTGTAAATTAGACCTTATAAAAATATTGTGCTTTAATTTTAAAACACCTCGTATAATTAATAATTTTAAAGATGTAAGCCGTTAGGCCCAAATTACAATACCACCCTCAAAAGAATATTTTTTAATATTTGCTGGCTTTGTTTTAATTTTGATGACAATAAGGAGCCATAGGCCATGCATGTCGTTAAACATACCCTAGACCATTAATTTTAATAATTTGTTGGTACCCAATTGTTTTTTTGTACTGGCGTGCCATAAAAAAGAGTCCAAATAACATTTAAAATAACCTGACTAATTATGCAGTAGTTTTTCTAAATTTTCTTTTAATTATTTTTTTAATTTGCTTCTTGCAATAATTTTCCACCTTTTCTCAAAAACCGCGACGCCATCAATCCTTTTTATCTAGCAACCGTGCACTCATTTGTTTCTGGCTGATTTGTCTGGATCTCATCGCGTGGCCGTAGCTTGCGGCGTGAAAAACATCAGAACATCGGTGACACCTCCAAGTGACATCCAATTTTCAGTGCGTCATCTTGGGTGCCTCTGGCGTCGCAAATGAAAGGATAGCGTTTTTCGAAGCCACGTAGACATGTCATACCTAAGCTTTGCTTTAGTTTTTCTTGTGACTTGATTTTTGTGTTTGATGTTAATGAAAGAAATTTGAAGAGATGTAAGAGGAATAGAAGGAAATGTAATATTTTTAAATTGCAATAATATTTTGATGGATAAGGCATTTTTTTTAACACTTAAGTAGTAATTAGATTAAAAAAAAAGATGTTTTTTGACCATCCGTTAAATTAATTTATTAAAATTAAACGGTTTATGCTCAAGAATGTATATATATATATATATATATATATATATATATATATATATATATATATATATATATATATATATATATATATATATATATATATATATATATATATATATATATATATATATATATATATATATATATATATATATATATATATATATATATATATATATATATATATACATCCGATTCAGTGCATGCATGGGGATCTGAAACCGTAAGAGATACGAAGTTGGTTAAATATGGAAGTTGCGCATTTAGGTGCCTAACAACATGCCGATTAAAGTTGTAAAATTCCGAGTACTTTCCCCGGGGATATCGAAAAAAATGAAATTGCTGATTTCTTTTTATTTTTTTCTGACGTTATTTAAAGAGATATGGAAAAACAAAAGACACTTTTTCATGGCCACTTCTTAAGCTCTACAAAACAGCGTTAAGAGATTTTCCGTACGACGTTTCGTCTTCGTTAGACCATCATCAACTTTATTTTTTTAAATACGGACCTGGGTTTTTTATTTAATTTTTTGAACCCCTTATTATCCCAATTACAAAAATGTATAACACTTAATATTTATTAACAAATATGGAACGCCCCTATAAGAAATGATGTGCATTCCTTGTCTTACTCATTGTCTCTTATGGAAAATATGTTTATTTAATGGAAAAATATGAAGTGGTATACATCATTGTAATTGGGATTATAACTGCTTCAAAAAAATGCAATAAACAGTTGAGTGCCGTATTTAAAAAAATAAAGTTGATGATGGTTTAACGAAAACGAAACGTCGTACAGAAAATCTCTCAGCGCTGGTTTGTAGAGCTTAAAAAGTGGCCATGAGAAAGTGTTTTTTGTTTTTCCATATCTCTTTAAATAACGTCAGAAAAAAATAAAAACGAAATCAGCAAATTTCGGTTTTTTCCGGACATCTCCGGAAGTACTCAGAATTTTAACTTTCTAATCGGCATGTTGTTGGGCACCTAAATGCGCAACTTTGCCAATATTTAACCGACTTTGTATCTCTACGGTTTCAAGATCCATGCATGCACTCGAATCTGTGATCTATATATATATATATATATATATATATATATATATATATATATATATATATATATATATATATATATATATATATATATATATATATTATATATATATATATATATATATATATATATATATATATATATATATATATATATATATATATATATATATTATATATATATATATATATATATATATATATATATATATATATATATATATATATATATATATATATATATATATATATATATAACAAAACATGAGCCATTAACGGAAGAGACGTGGTTCTGCATTTACCCTATTAAGTTACTGAGGTCTACAGATGTGATTACATTTAGTTAAAAGTGGTTTGCATATATATGTTTTTTTCCAAAGAAACAAATTACATAAAAACAGAAAAACCTAATTGAAGATAAACTTTTTATGCAACTTCTGAAACAGAAAATTTCATCCCATACTTTGGTATGGATTGAAATGGATGAGCACGTTCACCAATACACCTAAAGACGAAAAATTGCGTCACTTGCCAATATTATAATACTTACGTCAATAGTTTCAACAGGGAAAATGCAATGAAAGATGAAGATACTATCTCATAGCTCAATGTTTTTTAAAAAATCAAAAATATAACTTTCCTTTAAAATAATTACATTACGGGTATCCATTTTCTAATATTATAAATGTATCAATGTACCATTAACAAACAAAAAAGAAGAAATATTGGGATCAAAAGAAAAATGTTTCTTTAAAATGTTTTCTCGGTTGTTATCCTTATGTTAACAAAGCTCCAAATATATGATTATAAAGGAAATTAAACTTGGAACGCCTTTAAACAAAAATCCAGTTTAAAAACAAATGTGTAAAAAAATACATTACGAACTGACAAAACGGCTAATTATTCTTATTGAAAATTATAAAATTTGCTTGTGTCAAGGGATAGGTGAACCCTGGGTTCCTAAAATACAAAACATAGAGGAAAAGTTTTTCCAAGGGACCTGAAGTTAAAGAATATTTTTTACCAATTGCTTATTACAAAAAGATACTTTTCGGGGTGTTGGACACTGTCACAAATTCCATTAAAAATGGTTTGAGTAAAATCGCAATAAAGCAGTTAGAAAATTTAAAATAGTTTCTTTACAAAAAAAATAAAAGTAAATGGATGAGCTTTGTACAGGTGATGTTAATTTTGCCTATTTTACATTCAAGAAACATACACATTGCTTTACTTGTTAATCAAACTAGTGGGGGACTGTATACAGGCCTTGGATAAAGTTGGCTTTTTCAAACAAACTTACGGTAGTCTGGGTACCAGGCCACGAGGGCCACCCAGGTAACGAAGACGCCGAAGACCTAGCCAAAAGAGGATCAGCCATGGAAATGATAGGCCCTGAGCTATTCTGTAAAATCTCGGCAGGCCTCCTTAAAGCATCTATTAAGAGCTGGGTAGACAGAGAGTTTCAAAGCTGATGGGTACAAACACCAGGACAGCGATAGTCAAAGCAGTTCATTAGGACCTGCTCGGCCAAGTTTACCTCTGACCTACTGAGCCACAGTCGTAAAGTCGTAAGGATAACGGTAGGTCAACTAACAGGACATTGCAAACTCAACAAGCACCTGGAAAGAATAGCCCTGGTGGAGGATAGCCTGTGTAGGTTCTGCCAGGAGGCTAAAGAAACAGCCGTACATGTGTGGTGCCACTGCGAAGCACTATTTAGGCTTAGGTTTACTAGGCTTGGTGAGGAAAAGCCAAAACCGGCAAGATATATGAAGTGGCCAGTGTCAAGACTCTGGAGTCTAGTTAAGAAGACGGGCCTGGACAAGGTACTCTAAAGAACGATAGGAGAAATCACAATAAATCTGGTAAGGTTGCAGTGGTGGAGGTCATTTTTGCCATCTCCGCTCAAATAATCTAATCTAATCTTACTTGTTGATGCTTTAATTTTTTACGTCATATGAAAGCAAAAACATTATTTAGCTAATTTTATGTAAAATAAGATTTCTTAAAATAATGCTTACCATTATCGGTCAACGAATATACGATGGTGTTCTGGGTTATAACAGTTAAACACCCATATTTAGGAAATACCATGGTCCAGCATCGGCTAAATGATAACGCAGTTGTGCATAAAAGCAGAGAGTTGTCAAAAGAAATTGAGCCTAAATGAAGCCGATATTTTTATCCAGAGATGAGAAATCATCTGAAAAAAGAAATAATTTCATATCAAAAACAATAATAGTAGTTTTGGTTTTGTAAAATGAAATTAGTGTTGTTTAATTAACTACCAGTTTCTTACATTTCTAGTTTCGTTAACCTTTTTTAAAGTTGTGCAATAAAAATAAGATTATTTTATTATTCCATTTGGTTTTCAAATCTAAAAAAAACTATTTTCTCGTATTTCGTAGTGTGGGCTCTAATGAGAGTTTGGAATACTCTGCGCCTATTGTAAAATACATAAAAAATGTTTCCAAAACTTAATGCGGTGCATAATTATTATTTTAATCATCTTTTAAAAACACAAAAAATACGTATAGAACATCTATTTAGCTCCATATATCCAACGATCTTTACGAAATATTTTACAACAGTAAGAGGGTAATCACAGAGGCAGAACACGGAAAGGTAGAAAAGTGACTTGCGGCTCACCGTATCACGCTATTCCGACCCACTTCCTCGTACAAAATTCACGACGGCTCCAGGATAATGATTTCTCCCCGTTCCAGACAATTAACGAGGGTTAAAAGGGGATTCAATTGTCCCGACTTAACAGGTGCGGGTGGACTGGCCAGGCGAAATTAAACATGTCGGCGGAATCATTATTAAATTACGCCCCTGATTTTGTGCATTAATATACTTTGAGTAGGGCCAGGGGTCTCGAAATTGGGCAGTTAGGATTGATGGTCCAAATCAGATTTGCCTGAATACCTTCGTTTAATTAATTAATTAAAATTGTCCATCGGTTTTCGTCGATCGAAATAGAAAACTTAAGACGTTCAAAGTTCGACAATGACACTTTATGTTTTCTCTATAACGCAACCTGAATTTAATTGTAGTTGGGCGAGGGGATGACCCAGAGACGAATAATAATAGCATGGGTCATAACTGATTTCTGATAGTCGATACGATTTTAAAAGCTATTGTTGTCCTATCTTATTAACATTGTTGCATATGCTTCTTTCCTCCTCCATGGACTTTATTTTAAAATTTAAATTTAATTTTTAATGTATCTGACTACATAAACATCCCATCTTAAGGAAGCAAACCTTATTAATTTATCGCCTACAAGTTCGCATTACTCTGTATTGATGCATTAGTTCTGCAATGTTTAAATATTTTGCTTACCATTGCTCGTTGAGGTACTTGTATTTTTTATTGACTTTTTGATTTACACCCATGTTTTCTTCTCATATACAGTTATTTCTAAAAATTGAAAGCCCCAATCAATATATTTGCGTGCGTTTAAAAACTGGACCATTGTAATTTGACCAAATTGCAAGGTATGAAAAGCTTTGTCCTTCGTCTTTTTTATTAAAGAGATGCTGCCACGTAATCTATAAAAAGCCGCGACTTTTCGTGAAGAAGTCAGTCGAGATTTGGTGGTCAAGATGATCACATCTAACTAGATACCAGGAGCGATAGCCGTCTCATAGCTAGCTCGGCCCTTCCAGGTTTAATTTCGGTTAATAAATCCGGTTTTAAGAGTAATTATTTTTAAATTTAGGGAAAGTATAATATTTTTGTTTAATTTTTGTATTTTATTGTTTTTTCCAAATATTATTTCGCTCCTTTTTATTGGATTACATGCTTTTCATTATCGAGGTGAAACGGTAAACGTAGATTTGGGGCAAAGAAGACTTAAATCTGGAGTTTTATTTTTTTTATATTCTTTTTTTGAATTACTATTTTTTTCAAGAATTATAGCAGCAAACCCGAAGGAGAAAGTCTCACTGCAAGCTCGGCCCTCCGTGGTATTTTCTTTATTAAGAAAATTAATAGAAAATCCCACCTGGAGTTTGCCGTCTCTTCGCAAGCTCGGCGTCACAGGAATTTCAGGAGGTAGTACCGTCTCCAAGCAAGGTCGGCACTCCTGAATATTACATGGAAATCGTAAACATTATTTTCTTATTTTCAGGAAACTGGCCGCCGTGTATCGACCGGCTGGCCAAGGATGAATTTTATTTTCAGGTTGAAACAAAGGTTGCTGCCCCCATTGCACTAAGGAGGCTGGCACCTTTGTTTTCCAACGTTTCCGAAGAACACTAGAAAAATGGGACTTGGCGCTAAAAATAGAAATTTTGGGAACAAGTATGTTTAACTAAATTTTACTGGAATTCCTGGGACTACCGTAGCCCGGGGTAGTTGATATATCAGGGAAACGATTAAAGAACAAATTGGGAATAAATTTCGGAACGGTGTAAAACAGTTAAGAGGATAAAAATAGGGAAAACTGGGAAAATCTGGGAAGATTTTAACTTTGTTTATTTTATAAGGAAAAAACCGGGACTACCAGGGCCGAGATTTCAATTAAACTGATTGGATTTGATAGGAACCAACCCCAGGTAGGGGGTGATAGGATAAAATTGGGAATAACGGGAATTTTAATAAATATTTAATTTTAATACAAAGGAAACCGGTACTACCGACATCCCGGACAGTTTACATACCCGACACAAGGATTAAGGAACCTTCTAGTAACTATCCCAAGGTTGGTACTTATTAGTCACTGGGATAATTCGGGGATTAAGGAACAAACAACACCGGACGCGAGTTTTATAATCAACCCCATTGGAGTTGATTTTCATTTCTCAAGGAAACATAGGGTTACCGAGGCCCAAGTTGGTTTTATTTAATAAAGCAGAAACCAGAGAACTAACCCGTAAAGTCCTTAAGGATGGTACTCACGGGTAAGCTAACCAGAACCCGGAAAATCACGAAGACAAGGAGAACCCCGAACAAGAATCTGGTGCACTTTCCGGCACTGTCGGCCCGGGATTAAACAGTACTAATCAGACAGAGCTTCATCGGGAAATGAGTCCTGTTTCTGACGAGAGAGCTAGCCGGAGAAAATGTAAGGATTCGCGGGCTCAGTAGTGCCGATACACCGTACGGATTCGGCGAAGAAGAGCCGTCGACATCCCTACACGCCCATTAAACTTGAGCCCAGGAATTAACTAGGGCCAATCTTTATTTCCCCAGGGAAGACATGCCACATTTATACTATATAGTGGTCATGATAAAAAACCCAAACAACACACCAGTGCCATGCTCATTTACCCCGATGGAGACAATGTGCAAGCGTAGACATGTTATCAAACCACTTTCTTACAAGATAAAAGTGATAAATTTAGGATGATTTTTATAGAGCGTTGTGGATACATATTTGATAATTAGGTCGGTAAGCCGATTTTGCTAATGGAAAAAATTCTAATTTTATGTAAAATGTAAAAAAAAATATTTTATATTTTAAGGGAACGTTTCAAGTAAAAAAATATATGTTATATGTAAAATTTTTCCAAAAGCAGTAAATGTGATGGGTATGCCTCGCTACTTTTTATGTACAGAGTGTCAATTTAAAGAAATTTAAAGCAAATATTTTGAAAAATGAAATATTTGAAAATTTGTAATTTGGCACAAATATTATACATGTAGGGGAAACTAGAAGCCCTATGCTTCAGTCAAAGAGTGACTCTCCAGGCACTCCACACCACAGCTTTAAAATATTAAATGACCTTACGCCTTTTGTGATACCTCAAATGTAAGGTTTCTTAAGTAGTATACAAGTGCACAAGAATTTTTGTTATCATTTATTAAAAAGTAAAACAAACTGCATTTTATGAAAATTGAACGCTCAAAGTGCATGCGATTTCACTTTTTAAAATTTATTTTGAGATTTTAAAACATTTCCCTTGAAATAGATCTTTATTTTCTAAAGCTTGTTCGCAGAGAAATCACAAACCAATCAGTTCCAATCAGATTTTCCAAATATGTCAGGTAACCAGTTGGAAACCGGTCACCTGTCTGAATGATAATACCTTAGTAGCGCTGATTAGTTGCTGATTTTTCTGAAAATAAACCTTAATATGTTGCCGTTTACAAAAACGACGGTACAAAATGAGCAATTTTTCTATAAAATTCGAAAAAACTATATAACTATATAAAAAATTAAAAAATGTTTTTTTTACACTTAACAATATGTCACAAATGTCAAATTCTGAAAGCTGTCATCCTGCTACGACCGTTTAGATTGACATTTAATGATATCGTGTGTGGATTTCGAATAAACCTAAAGAAGTTGTAAACATTTTCTTTTTTGGGGGAATTAAAAATTTGAACAAACGGAATCACTTCGCAAGGGTCAAAAGCCCCTTATCATTTAATATATTAAAAAATATTTTATTAAAATATTTTTTATTTTGCTCAAATAATGTTTTTTTTTTATTTCCTGGTTTGAATGAAAAAAAAATTGTGCAGATGGATACAATGACACTTTTAATTTGAGGTGTCACAAAAGGGATGATGACCTTTAAAATTTTAGTAAACAATGGAGCTTAGGAGTGGCTTACCTTTTGGCCTGAAGTATAGTGATTCTAGTTCCTCCTACTTGTATGTTATATATTTTTAAATTGACACCCTATTCATATTAATAATAAACTATTTTTAGTAAACCCCTTATTAAATTTAAAGATCACATTATTTAAAATATTTTTAAATCCTTTAAAATAATAACATTTTTAAGGCAAATAAAATAAATAAGCAGAAAGACAGTTATATAAATTGAAATAATCAAACATATGTATATTTTTTACTAATTAACAGGCTCAAAAAAAACCACTTCGGTCCAAAAAAAAATTACTAAATTTAGCGCTCAAAAACCACTGCTGTTTATTAGTTTTATTAAATAGGCAATATAAAAACATTTATCATACTCTGCATTTATAACGTAATTTGTACAAATTGTCAGTATTTATTCAAAATTCGGACGTTTAAAATACGCGATTATAATGTAAACATATTTTTCGATGTCTGCATTAATATTTACGGTCGTAAACGCATTAAATTTTAATATAATATAAATAGTGAATAAATTAATTTCGCAAAATACGGTACCTTTGTTTATCCGGATCAAAAATGTGCGAATGACTGAACAAACAAAATATTAGCGATTGCCTATAATTCTATTTGCGCTGTCCGCACCTCCATTCAGCGGGATTTTGGAAATCATAAAACTCGTTGCCGTTATAACATGGCAGAATGTCCGGCTAAAGCAATAAACAGAAATTTTAATCACTGTATAGCCCATTAGCGCATTACTAAATATACCTATGAGATATTACATCGTTTCAGGGACGGGCCAAAATATCCCCAAGGAACGTTAGTTATATAAACTAGATTAATTGCTAACAACTAGATTATACTTACTCCATTGGGTTATACTATTTCGAAGCACCTATACGCTGAATCTACATTTAAGATCCCCTAAGATGCCATGGTTCATGTAATTTCTAATAAATAAGAAAAATATTTACATATTTGATAACTCATTGTAACACATACATAGGTTGACCCTTAAAAATTCATAGGGCACTGAATATGCTTATTGTATTAATAAAAGCATATTGACATTCAAAAAGTAAAAAAAAAAGAAAAATACAAAATCGTAAAAAAAATCTCGCCCCTGAAAAATCGATATTTATGATCAAAAAATCAAGTGTTTGTACCCTAGGCTTATTTTTTTATTCCCAAAGTCACAAAAATATTATGATACATGTTTAGGCGATTTTGCAACTGTTTAATTGCTTCTAACTTTAGGGTGGTAAATCTAATTTAATTTAAAAACCCACAAATAAAATTCGCATGATTAAAAGTCAAACTATGTCCACTAACTTGGAGTTGATGGAAAAGACGCGCCTTAACAGAAACAAAACTAGCTAAACAAAAAAAAAAAAATTTTAAACATGATCCAAACTTTAAACAAAAAATAACGCAAATATTAAAAACGCAAATTTATTTGTCCACCGCCAGTTAATTATTAAAAACGCATTGCCTGTGCTACAAAAATTATTGTAAGTTAATCGTGTAGCTTTCAACAAAATAATTCTTACGTATCCTTGAACCCAGTACTAGGACTAACTTTCTTTTTCTTTTACATCAAGATCTACTTTTTTTCGACTAATTCGTTTATAGTTTTAATGACGTTAGTATTATTTTCTCTTACGCCGGATCCACACTCTCGCGAGTGCGTCTCGTGGAGGCACTCGCGCAATTCGTAACGAGTGGAGTGCTAGCCATCCGCACTCTCAATTTATTCAGTTGCCTGTTTTGTTAACCGCCTCGCGTCCTTTGGCTTCGGCAAAAAGGATAAGCTTTGTACTGGTGATGTTAATATTAACCGTTTTGTTTTCCATCGCAACACATTTTTTGCTTATTTAACATTCAAGAAATATACTGTGCCTTCGGCTAAAAACCGATACCAAACGGCGTCGCGTCGAGGAGGCGTGGGAGATAGGTCGAGGGAAGGCAAGGGCGCAGACTACACTCTCACACTCGCGTTCCCTCGTCTTGCCTTCTGGAGTGTGTGGATCGGGCATTATATTCAGTACCTTAAGCCAGTCCCAGCCCAGCCTGATTTAGAAAACAAGCGCATGGTAATGCCGATATCTCTGTCGGAGAAACTTCAATTATTATTGAATTAAGTGAGGCATTCAAAATCTAGTCCAGTTTAATGTAAATCTTGTACGCTGTCGCAAAAAAATCTTTCAATATTTATCCTTTACTTATAAGCAAGCAATTTCTGCACAACCTACCTAAAAAAAGCTTGGATTGACATTTAGATCCAGAAAGTGTTTCTTTCCTATCAACCTGTATACTTTGTATGTATCCCTGCTTCGTATATTGTTCCCATGCCTGAGGAATATTAAATCCCACAACTTCCATTCACGATTCCATCAAAGAAGTCGTTTGTCCTATTAATAACTTTATTTTTATAAAGAAACTTATTTCTTACCGACGAGCTGTAGGAGACCTGTTCCTTTTGAATTGATATGTAGTATAGCTTCTTGAGCAGCTTCCAATAAAGCTACACAAAGTACCAATCTCATGCATTTCTTCACAGTCCATCTGAAGAAGCCTCGAATTTTCCATTTTGCCCGTTTCTTCATCCCTTGATTATGTATCTGTAAAAACAGCTGTCTGCTTGGGTCTTCACTATTTCTTTAAACCTTCAAATCTTTAAGTCTTTTGTTAATAACCTGCCTCCCACTTTACTTAAGAGACCCACGGAACGCTAGTACTTAGCCGTTAGGCCTTCATGGTTTCTCACAAAATTACCGAAAAGAAATCTCAGCTTTTCCGGTTTAACAATTTATATTTATTAACTAAAGTTATTGATCAGGTTACGGTTAGAATCCTTTAACTTCTGATTAATACGTAACTTTATTCATAATAAACTAACGTAAACTCACAGAGATTTAGGGAAAAAACCCTGTAGTTAATTTGACCTTAGTCCCTCCGACCCTGCATCATTTCGTGTAGGCAATATAAACATTCCTTTTATGATTTGACAAATAAATTTTCTACATTGCTTTGAGTGTGATCATATTGCGCGAGTTTTCAATTTGACGATAATTAAACCAACAGGGACAAACAGATATAAAACAGAAGCAAAATACTGTTAAGCGTATGTTTATGTGTGCAATGGACAAGATATATTCATTTAATATTCCGCAACTGAATTAATTACTAACTCAACTATGAATAGTTTAATAAAGCCTTTATGGCTTTAATTTGTGCTTTTTTAGCTTTGCGGCTTAACATTTAATTTGAGCGCCATTTGAAATATTTTGCTTTTGAAGTTTCAAATTTAATACGCTAAATATTGTTGTTCTCTAATATTATTGTGTGGGTTTTTAAATTAGTTACGTAGTATACATATATATATATATATATATATATATATATATATATATATATATATATATATATATATATATATATATATATATATATATATATATATATATATATATATAATATATATATACACAGTAAAAAAAGATGCAGTTAACAAGAACAAATGAACCAAAAATTGAAAGATACGAAAAAAAGTCATTCTTCATTAAAAATTCTGCTTGTCGAAAAAATATGAACTACAATGAGAAAATAGATTTTTATCATACAGGGCGTCTCAAAATGCAAAAACATAAAATCGAACAAGAGCAAACAGTAATTTTTGGCCTTTTAACGTAAAATAATAAATAAAAAACTTGCTCCAAATTTACTTCTTAACCTGATTCCGAACTTACTGAAGAAAATTTGAATTTAGAAAAATTTAAAAAATTATCATTTTTGCAAGTACGCATTTTACTACTTTTACTTAAATCATACCTTTACATTACTAAACATCAATAAAAATAAATATACAATGGAAAAATGTAAAATGTAAAAAAATGTAAATGTAAAATGCGTACTTGCAAAATTTTTTTAATTTTTCGTAAATTTAAATTTCCTTTAGTAAGTTCGGAATCAAGTTTAGAAAAAAATTTGGAGCAAGTTTTTTATTTATTATTTCACGTTAAAAGGCCAAAAAAACACTGTTTGCTATTGTGACTTTAGATTTTTGCATTTTTTAGACGCCCTGTATGAAAACAATCTATTTTCTTATTGTAGTTCATATTTTTTTGACAAGCAGAATTTTTTATCAAGAATAACTTTTTTTCGTATCTTTCAATTTTTGGTCCATTTGTCCTCTTGTTAACCGCATCCGCGGACACGATATTATATATATATATATTATATATATATATATATATATATATATATATATATATATATATATATATTTATATATATATATATATATATATATATATATATATATATATATATATATAAGATTAGGTTCGAATCCGTCATACCAAAAAAACCCCGAACACCAATGTTTACTTCAATATTAACATTAACATAGATTTTATTTAAAAAATAGAAAAAATAAATCAAAACTTTAACACCCTGTATTTCGGAAACCAAGGCCTTGCGGAATCATATTTGTATAGACTTTTATGTATATTTTTGGACCCTGACTACGTACTTGAAGTATTCACATTTCCTAATGAATCACCCTGTATATAAGTTTCAACATTTTAATGATAAAGCCAAACAACTAACGAGAAACGTTTAACTGTCAGAGAATAAGTAATTTCCATAACTACTTACTTAAACGTCAAATTCATTTCCTAAGCCATCTTGTGAAAAATGTAAAATAATGGTAATAACTTTAACATGCATCGATTATAATCGACTTGAAAATTTTAAGTCTAAATATCTAGAAAGCGACTTCTAAAATGGGTGGCTTTTTAACGTAGATATGACGGAGAAATTGATTTTTTTAATAAAAAATGTGCTAAAAGTACCCTTAAAAAAGTTATGAATCTTAAAAAAGAAAAAGACGTGTAAGTGGCGCCCCCTAGGAGTAAGAGCAATAATAACATTACATTCGAATTCGACACCTCGAAAATCCTTTCGACACCACTTTTCGTTTAATTATGGTTAGTATTTCAGAAGGTAAAAAAAACGAAAATAAAAATAAAGCTTTAACACCCTGTTATATATATATATATATATATATATATATTATATATATATATATATATATATATATATATATATATATATATATATATATATATGAAATAATTAGGAGAAAGTGGAAGGAAATTGAAAATTACACAGACATACCAATGGATAAATTTTTAAAAGCTATTGAATTAACTTTAAAATCAACATATTTTATGTACAAAAATACCTTTTATAAACAAGTAGAAGGATGTGCAATGGGCTCCTCTATATCTAGTGTCATAGCTCAGATGGTATTGGAGGACCTCGAAGAAAAAGTAATTGCGAAACTGGATTTTCGGCTTTCTTTCTTTTTTAGATATGTGGATGATTGCCTTACAGCAGTTCCCATGAATAAATGTGACTACATTCTTAACTGTTTTAACGCCTTTCACGAAAAACTTAAATTCACCATAGAGTTAGAAAACGACGGTAAAATAAACTTTCTAGATATGACCTTACACAACAAAAACAATAATATTAAAACAGAATGGTATACAAAAAAACCTGGTCTGGACGATATATTAATTATTTTTCACAACATCCAATATCGCAAAAAAAATCTGTGATTGTCGGCCTTGCCGACAGAGCTATAAAACTGAGCAGCTTGGAATACCAACCTAAGGCTATCAACAAAGCTAAAGATATTCTCATAAAAAATAGCTACCCAAGAAAATTAATTAATATCATCTTTAATCACAGATTGCAAAAAGCAAATAACCCTAACCTAAATACAATAGATAAAAACTCAATTACATATTTATCCCTCCCATACCTTCAGGGACTTTCGGAGAGTTTACAAACAACCCTAAAAAAACATGATATCGCCGTGTGTCATAAAAGCCACAACATTCTCCAAAAAAAGTTCTTTACCACACTAAAAACTAAAACCCCTAAACACCAAAAAACTCATACTATCTACCAAATTCCATGTAACGACTGTCCTAGTGTCTATATTGGCCAAACAACACAATATCTCAAAAATCGATTAAATGGGCATAAATATGACAAGAAAAATAAAACAGCTTTAACTAAACACGAAAATGAAGCAAAGCATACTTTTAATTATCAGGACACAAACATTTTAATAACAGAACCAAATCAGAAAAAAAGAGAATTTCTAGAAATGCTTTTCATTAAAAAACATGAAAACTCTATAAATGATAAAACAGATATTAAAAACCTAAGCCAATTTTACTACAACGTCATTAATTAATTTCAGTTTTATCGAATCATGCAAAATTATTTTTCTTACTCTCCTCACACTCGAATAATATAATAACTTTTCTTAAAAAAACCTATTTTCATATTTAATCTTCGTAGCTAAATAAAAACAACAAATACTATCCTTTATATTTTATAAAACTGTTTTTAACATTAATTGTAAATTTAAAAAAATGTTTTGGACTCTTATCTTGTCTCAGGATACGGAAGGAACTGCTTACTGCCGTTTCAGTATAAATAAATATTTTAATTGTGCATGTCCTGAAAATTTTAAAATGTTTGTAGATGTATGTGTATATAAGTGTTTTGAAGTTTTTATTATTAATGGACAGATTTCCTTCTAGGGTAAGCCAAAAACATAATTTATTATTGTAAAATTGTAAAGTCATTTTATGTAATACACAAAAGAAAACGTAACAATTATAAGTAACCACTGCCATATTAATTTTAGATGTATAAACACTGATGAAGGCTTTTGCCGAAACGTTTGTAATTAAACAATATGAAAAATTAAAAATAACCTTTTAATTTCAAAATAAATGTAAACCAAACTCCCAAGAAATTTAATTGAAATATATAAAAAAATATATATATATATATATATATATATATATATATATATATATATATATATATATATATATATATATATATATATATATATATATATATATATATATATATATATATATATATATATATATATATATATATATATATATATAAAAGAATATAATCGATCAGTTCAAATTGCACTCATTTCAGATACAAACGTAATAAATAACCGAATTATACTACTTTCGCATAACATTTAATGGAATCAAGAAAACCACTTAAATATAGCCGCCAAATCTGAAAAATTCTGAAGGGTACTCTACTAACTGCTAATCTTGGATTCCACACTCCTTATGAAACCTTAAGTAAATAAAACCAATAAATTACCCAGCTGTCCTTGTCCAAGAAACAAAATAATAGCAACAATGGCGACTGACTAATTCTACAGTTAACGTGAAATTGTAGGGGAAGGCCGAGACATTGTTATAACAAGAGTGTGTTTCCTGAAAACTTTTTTTGATCAATTTTTTATTTTTTATTTTGGGGCAGTCCATGCCGGTAAAGAACTTGGGACTAGTGTATCAAAGGTTTCTACCAGTAAGAAGTAGTTTATTTATACCAGATTAAAAAATCTCAGGGTTTTGAAGGAAACAAAAGAACCTACCCAAAAAGCAAGAACAACAGTATAACATAAAGAAAAAGAAGTCGACAAAATAGGACAAACACCTGTCAAGAAATATTTAAAAGTAGCGGTTTCTGTTGTTCTGAGCTGTTGAAAAAAACCTATACTACTTTTAGAAGAGAAATTTTTTACATATATAAAAAAAGGTTTATATAGCTCGTAGCATATGTGAATTAAAAAAGAAAGCATTGTGACCAGCCTGGTGAAATCCCTTGAGCCCCACCAGTGTTCGGGGTAGCATTGATGACTAGGACTCCTGTGGTGGTGAGGAGCTTCGTAAGGCTCCGAGAATCGTGCTCCGAAGCTCGGAGCAATCCAATCCACCATCCACTTGTGCATTGATGCTGCAGTCCCAAGTTTGGACACTTCATCCTGTCCAAACTTGGACATGATTCATGTTACCAAGGCACACACCACCCTGTCCCCATCTTTAAGAGTGGCGCCCGTTGTCTTGATAATTTTTCTGACATCGGCTGTAGCTATGGATTTGCTGTAAAAGTGACAAAAACAAGGAGGATTAATTCTCTGTTTGCCAAAATTTGGCCGTTCTTTTCTACAAAACAAAAAGTTAAAGACTTACTTTGCGAGTACGAACACAATTGGGTTCTAGCAAAGGAAAGATTTATTGTTATTTTGACATTTTTTTATGTTCACTCTAATGCCTTTTTTCTTCGCGTCAAAAATATTCTCTTATCCATAATTAATCTAATTTATATTTTTGCTAACAATAGTACCGTTTACTAAAATACTCAGTTTGGTAAGCCAGTCTCTAGGCCTTATTCGACTAACAAGCACAAAGAATTACAGATATCTCTTTTACTTTTATTTATGTTTTGACTGGAAACCCAAAATATTGTCCAGTTTAATGCCTCACATCGATGGCTTAGTATGAATACCTCGTATTTCCATTTTTTTTTAATGACATGTTGGCGGTTTTAGATAAAAATTACGTATATTATATATAACAGCTATTACACAAATTTTATCTGCGCAGTGCTGCTCTCTACAGACAACAACAGGAACCACGTATGTCAGCTGCTCCCAAGATTTAGTGGATTTTGGGTGAAGACCTTGAATATCCAAGAAAAAGTGTTCACAGTGTGTTTTCCCACTTCAAAACATTTTATGGGTGTTATTTCAAATCCAAAACATGTAAAAAAATTAAAATCTTTATAGGCAAAATAGGGCAGCAAATCAGTTTTTTTTTGTGTCTCCTGTAAAATTTATATTTTGTGCCATACGAGGTTTTCATACTAAGCCATCGATATCGTGAAAATAGTATGCTCATTCTCGTCCAATACTTATGAGCGGCCAGGTTCTACAGATAAAAGAATCATTTAACCTGGTGTGAGTTACTTTTAAACGAAAAAAGTATTTCTTTCCTTCTTATCTGTATAATGTATGTACCCCAATTCAGATTGTGCATAAAATACTGACTCAATGTCTGTAAAATGAAGCTTTTCACAACTTTTAGCATTTTAATTTTCATACCTAGTAAAATTTCACTCTGACAAGAAAGCTTGCTCTTCTTGCTCATTGACGTGCTGGAAGAAATCTGTCCTTTTTTATAGTTATTTTTACTACTTCTGTTGTGAAGAATTACTCATTTTTTCCCAAGCAGTTCCAATAAAGCAACATCTATTAACAGTGCTTCTGGAGAAGCTACGAACTTCCCACTTTATTTATTCCTTTATACCAGAGAATCTAAATTGTGAAAGCTGCAATATAACGGGAACTTACCAAAAAAATAACATGAGCCGTAATACCTATTTACTTTAAAAGAAAAATAGCTATTTTGATTTTTAGAAAAAATTAACTCATACTGTTTTAATTTACCCCACAGTCCCCTCTTACGTATGTGTGATGGTATTAGAAGAACGTGCCTTGAATTGAAAAGTAAGAATCACCGCTACTTCTCTCTATTCAGGATGAAAAGATATTTTCCAACCTTTAGATAGACTTGATCCTGATAACCTGTCTGTCTAGTTTCGTGGATGTTTTTCTGGAAAACTTTCATCTGATGGTATATTGGATCATTTTTATGTATAAGTCGGAAGAAGGAGAATGCTTAAGAGGCTTAGCCTAAATTCCAAAAGCAATTTGTGTAGTGTGTTTTATTTAAACAATAGAATTTTATTTAGCAGTGTAACTTTATTATATTACTGAATTTTTTTAAAGTGGCATTTCTATCCACCCAGTTAATATTTTCGAATGATTGGGAATTAGAACCATACATATTGGGGCTTTAAATTTTTCCTAAATTATTTGTGTTTGTTTCCCATTGCATAATTTTAATAATATTAATAAAGCCTTCAAGAATTTGTTATTAAATGGCATTTCACCCAAGCGGAAAAATCTGAAAATTGCGGGATAAAGATTTTTAAAATAAAACCAATTAAATGAAATTTTAAGGACCAGAAAAGGTCAATAATAAAGAATAGTAACGTACTTATAGCCTCAGAGAAACATAAAACCTGTGGCTATTACATATTAACAAAACCCGAAAGAACACAAGGAAATCATATAATCAACTGTTTCTAAAGGAAAGTCAAAAAACTTAATAAAGAATTTGTCAAAAAGAAAAGTGAAAATACAGCAAATACATTTAACAAAAAGCCTAAATGCAAGTTTAAGTCAAAAAATGTCGTCTTCCTAATTAAAGGTCAGCAGCTCTAGATCAGAACAGATAGTCGCAGACGTAAGCACATGCGCCATCATAGGCACAAAAGGATGATAGAAGATAAGAATTTAAGAATATATTAATATGGTAGTTAAACCTTAAAAATAATTATGGTACCAATTCTCCAGAAGCTTATCTTAGCAATGTAGGAAATAGAAAGCTTATAAATCCATACATTCTGGTTTATTCACAGTACCAGTTTACTAATCTTGCAAAACCTTTTTGCAAACACCACAATCTGTCTTGAGAAAAACCTGTTGAGTTTTGATGATGCGAAGCAATTATGTAGAATTTTACCACCCTTTCTTCATTACTAGAAGCTCCTAGAGCGACTTTTTTAGTCAAGATAAAAAAAACATTGTCCAAGCAAAGGAGCTTTGTACATAGTAATAAAATATACATTTCGTTTCGACATTCGACTAAGGTAAACCGTTAGAAGTTATTAACCAAACATTAATTTTTTGGGGTAATTAGCCTACATATAACCGGTCAAAATAACATTATGTTTTTAGGTAGATGCAAGACCAATTTTCATAGAAAATATCCTTTTCGTTGATAAAGCCATATGAGTGTTTTGGTTTCGAAAGTTAAACCTCGTTTTAATGTAACGTGTGATTCTTGGACCTTTTTCTTACTTTCCACCTTGAACTCTACCAAACATTGGCAACTGGTTTCCTGGGTCGTCAGTTCAGTGCTTGTTACTGTGTTATACACAGCACATTCTGAGGTCATAGAATGCATACTGCCGCGCAAACTACTAAAATTAAGCTAATTGAGATTTTCTGCAGAATTTCTTTACCACCTTTTCTTAAAATCCTACTTGCTTTTCTACTCGTCATCCTTCATAAAACCTATCTTCCCCAATCCAAAAAAGAATCTTTTAAGCCATAAACAATAATTTTTAAATCCTATTATGGGAAAAAAATGGGTTAAACGTCTTAAACCCCCGGACAGACGGTATCTAATACTTATAGAAATTGCTGCCATTTCTACTTTTTATTTTAGTGTCATTTTTCTTTTTTTATTAATTACTTCTATTTTCCATGGAATGTCCAAAATCTTGTCTAATCTAATGCCTTAAATACACAATCACGTCCGCAATCGTTAACAAAATATGCCAATACTCTTCTTGGAAAAAGAAGTTATTTTATCTTGAGCAAGTTACTTTCAAGACTAACCTTGACTATCATTAACACATGATATCAATTGCTACTTTGTATACTTTATTAGGGTCTCAAATCACACTCTGCTTTCAACACTCGCTTTCATTACTCCTAAAAATTTTTATGCCTTTATTTTTATGACTTCTCTTCCCAACAAATTAGCCAAAATAATTTATCTTTAGCAGCTCCCAGCAAAACAACAGGAAGTGCCAATAACCTTACATCCCTTACAGTCCATCTAGGGAAAGCCTCGAAAAGTATTTATACTGTGGGAGCTACTGCCTGAAAAAGTGTTTTATTTTTTAAATCTGTAAGTCTCGTGTTAATAAACTTCACTTTACTTTCCTTAAGATCATTTACTCGTTGTTAGTACTGAGGCATTAAGCCTTAAACCGTGGTCTCAAGATAAAAAATTGATCTGTTAAATAAATATTCAAAGTTGACAGAAGCTGTCAGAAGCTGAAGAATTGAGAATCCATGTTTCTTGTGAACCAACACTTCTTTCTTGCCAGAGAAGTGAACTCTCTTGTGAGGTACGTAAAAAAATACCTTACTCATGAGCGGTCAAGTTCTATGAAAAAAGGAGTTATTTTATCTTGTTCACGTTACTTTTAAGACTAAACTTGACTATCATTAACATATGATATTAATTGCTACTTTGTATACTCTATTAGTGTCTTAAATCACACTCTGCTTGCAAAACTCCCTTCCATTACTCCTGAAATTTTTATGTTCTCAAAGAATTAGCCAAAATAATTCTCTTAACGCTCCCGCAAAACAACTGGTAGTCCACTAACCTTACATCCTTACAGTCCATCTGGAAATCCTCGGTTTAGCTGTGAAGCTACTGCCTGGAAAAAAATTTCTTCTGTTCAAATCTTTAAGTCTCTGTTAATAAACTTCACTTTCTTTTCAGATCATAAGTTCGTTTTACTGGGTTTTAAGCCTTAAACTGTGAACCTAAGTAAAATTCTGTCAAATAAACATTCAAGTTGACAAAGCTGTAGAATTAAAATCATGTTACCGTAACCAAGTTTAACTCTTGTAGTCCTTTCCAAAGTTAAATTATACTTTGTAAAATCGAATCGGACCATCTATTACGTTAAAATATATTTTTCCGATTCGGTAATTCTTAAAACGTATCAAATATTTTAATACCCCAAATGTATTTATACAACGATTTTTGGCACAATTCAAAATTAGATATTTGTTATTCCGCATTAATAAAACCAAAACATCTGCCAGTGGGTTGCCTAAAACTGAAACACATCTGGAAAAAATACGGAGATAGTTTTTACTTTAATCTTGCCGAAAAAATATGGTAACTGACTCGGCATTAACTGGCGATTGGTAATCTCAACCCTTAACGCTCTTGCAGGGGCGCGCGTTAAATGCCCTGATCATTAATCGCATTTTTTAAAACCTATTGGTTACATAGCTATTAACCTATGTTTCCTCGTCAAATATCAACGTAAAACCACATTTTTTAAAATTAAAAGCCTGTCTTGTGTGACATTTTCAATTAATCAAACCTGCTGCCAGGAAGGTAAAAATGTCGATAAAACCGAAAAAAAGTCCTACCTAATGAAGCATAATCAGATTGAAAAAAATGGAGGTGGGCTGACGGGAAAACGTTGCAGTCATCCTAATTTGTAAGAAAGGGTGCGAAATTGAATTTCGTCCTGGGAAAGGTGACAAAGACTCTGCATGTGCCGTTATAGTCTCCGACAAAATTATATTTAATCTAAATACGTTCTTTTGAACACTTTTTGAAAACTATTTATCATCTCGAAACATCGACAGTGATCCTTTTCAAATGTTCCCTTACAAGATTTTTTTTTTAAAGGTAAGAAAATAAAATTGAGTACATCAGTAGTTAAATAAATATTATCATTTGACCTATTCATTGTTTTGTATTATTTTCGAACCAAGAAATGACTAGTACTTTGAATTTTATCGGACCAAATATATTTTCTTTCATAGGACTATTATTTAAAACGACAAATACCGATCATCTAATTTTTGACCTTCCGTGTCAAAATTATTTTAAATCTTTTTACCAATTCATATCTAAAATGCTTAACGTACCTATAAATGAATGTACTTTTGCATTAGAACAGCAAAAGTTAAATAAATTTGATTCATTTCTATTTTTACTGGATCTTTAGACGATTGACATATACATTAAAATATTAAAATACGATTTTACAACAAAATAATGTAATCTATTGGAACTATTTTTTTAAGTCGTTACCAAATTATCTAACAATGGTCAATAAAGTCATTAATAAAAGGAATAAACTCCTTTAAATTTCTTATACATTCGTTAAATTACTTAAAATACTTATGATCATAATTAGGAATTTGCAAACTTTAACTTCGTCCGGAAAAGCCTAAAAAGCAAAAGACGGTCAAAATTATTTTTTCATGACTACTTTATTTTAAATTAACTGTTTTAACGTATCCATGACACTCTAGATTCAAACTGAACCAGTTTCTAAATGGCATCTACTTTGTAAGAAGGGATTTCTTAATCAAATGTTTTAAGAAGATACTGAAAAGTACATAAAATTTCCTTGTTTGACAAATTTATAATCAATAGCCTATATAGTCCCGTCAATCTTCCCGAATGAGCTTCCCCCCTGAGCATGCCACTGCAGTTACCGGAATAAAATATTTGGCATTGCAAAATGTTGATATAGAAAATCAGAAGGAATTTTTACTGCTGGCGTCACTTTTTTTACTTTTTACAGCTAATCAATATACCACTAAAAATGTCCTTTTTTAGTCTTTGATAATACAGCGACTACATTTTTTGACGTCAGAATATTTCTATAAAATTATTAAACGTATTTTTGGGACATTCTGTATATATTTTTTGTTTAAAATTTTTTGTAAGACTATTGAGATCTTGTAAACAATAAGAGACACAGCGAAACTTGTGCATGCGAATTCAAGCCCCAAAAATGTCATCTTCTCCGGTAGAGCCACTTGTAAATTATGACTTTAAAAAATTAAAAGATTTAATCAGTTTCTGGATTAGTATAAGTCCAAACTGCATCTAAAATTTTAGCTTTTTTGGGAGAGCTATTTTTGAGTGTGGACAGAAAGACAGGTTGATAGACCATAGAAATCGGAAAATCATATTTTTGATGGTCTAGGAATCTCAAAAAAGGTGTATTTTCATTAAATTTAAATTCTAAAATGAACAAGATTACAACAGAAAATAATACGTCTTCTTTGCGACCTCCTCTTTTGTCAAAAATTTATACTGTTTGGAGCAGATTAAGTCTTCAAACGTAAGACTTTTAAATTAAGAATAATTTTGGGTATTTATCGTTAAATCGTTTACTAATAATTACAAAAAAACTATTAAAAAATTAGACTTATTCGCAGTAATTAATTTTTCTTTAACATTATAAAATAAAGTTAAAAAATATTTTTTTAAGTTTGACTCTGTATTCCTTTAAGAGTTTAAAAATTTCTTTTGCAACGCTACAATACAGTTATCGATACACATTTTTTAATCGTTCAATTTAAAGTTTAAAGAAATGGCAGTTATTTATTTACAGATAAACTTTTGTTCTTTTATTAATAACTACGACTTATGTTAGTTATAAAAATAAATACATGACGTATTTTTTAACAGCATGATTTTAACATCTCTATTTTTGCACGACTTAAAGTAAGTATATATGACAACCTTCCCATAAAAAAATAAATTAATTAACAAAAACTACAACCACTTAAAACACTTGTAAACCAAACAAATCCTAATGTGTCTCAATGAAATATTTATTGCTAATAGTCGTGAAAAAAACATTTTAACATTTTATTATGTATTATGTTATAGAAACAGCTGCAAATAAATGTCAGACTCCTATAAACAAAATAAAAAATAAATATACTGCTTTGGCAATAAATATATTACTCAGGAATTCACATATTTTTTAAGGTTCCTTATAGTATAATAAATAAGTAGGAAAATAGTTTTGTGTATTTTTTTATCCGTGAAATAATTGAAACGAAAAACATTAATTTAGTTAACAGCTTGTTTTACGGTGGCTCCAACACAAGCAGTAATTAAAATTAGAAATCATGATTATGGAGAAAGGAAATTTATAGAAAAATACGCATGACAAATCGCGTTTAGTTTATTTAGAAAATATTGTTTTAATTTATTTAATTAATGGCATTTAATAATCATTAAATTACATTTCGTACAAAATAAGTATAAAACAGCATAAATATAATTCAAGAGAAGAAATATTTAAAACATAGAATATGCAAAAATTAAAAAAACACCATATAAAATTTAAAAAAATAAAACAATATAATGGTACTTTAGGTAGACGTTTGTTATAAATGAATAATTAAATAAAAACCTAAATATCTAAGTTTAACTTCTTTTAAAGATATATAAAAAAATCTACTTCATTAAATATTTTGTCGATAATTCTAGTTACTCTTATTAGAAAAGTCGTTTGGTCGTAAATTATTTTCTAACTCTAGTACTGCTTAGGAAATACCACTAGAATATTTTATAAGAAAATTTGGTTCATGATCGCCAAATATTGGCAGGTTCCATTCTATATTGAAGCAACACACACCTTTATATATTTAAAGGGTCACGGGAAAGAAACATAAAAGTCCATTTGAGGCCGAAAATAAAATAAACAATGAAATTTTGGACAAGATTTGATTAATGTTTACACCATAATATGCCTGCTCATTTATATGGATTACCCAATTTCGACAAGCGAAACATGTACAGAGTTATACATTTTAAAGTAAACAGGGCTTTATTTTTGAATCTCCCTGTACTTTTTTAAAAAACGAATATATCCATATCGTGTATTTTTTTCCGTAGAATTCAATAATCTAATCAGAAAAACATTTGAAACAAAAACAAAAGAGTTACAGTACGAGGGACGTATTTTTAAATGGAATACCCCGTATATTTTTATATCAATAGATAGAGATTTTCACGAGGAATTCGGTGATATAGGGGTTGCTGGGTTTATTTCCTGCAGTTCTGCTGCAATTGTCTAAAAATTGCATGATACTATAAGGATAGTTTCACCTAAAAAAACCTGGCTGCCACAGGTCACAGGTGCTTATTTATCAAAGTCAAGAATTTTAAAAACACATTTATTACTTTTTGAGTAGTTTTATAATAAGGTTTTCATTAGAAGAACGGCTTCAAATTATAACTCTCTATTATAAATGTGGAGAAAACGCCAGGAAAACACAACGAAGATATGTTGCAAATTTCCACCGAAATATATCAGTTAAAGCGATTTTAAAACTGGTCTTATTCGAAGAAACAAAATCGTTACATATTAGAAAAAGGACTACAATGAGAAAAAGAAACCGGGATCGAAGCATTCTAAATTATTTTGCGATACTGGAGGTATGGCCCTGCAAGAAGAAGAGTAACCTATGCGATGGTTCAGAGAACACTAAAATATTTTAAGTATCTCCCGTATCACGTTTTTCCAGTGCAACATTTAGCACGTGAACAAAAGGAACTTCGCTTTCAATTTGTTTCCCAAATTTTAATCCATGAACGAGATACCGATCCTACCCTGTTTCAAACGATTCTTTGGACAGATGAAATTACGTTCACTACTTCGGGAATGTTTAACCGACGCAATACGCACAGCTGGGCAAGACAAAATCCCAGGAAATTTCAAGAGATTAAATACCAAGGAAGGTCTTCTCTTCATGTCTGGTGTGGTGTGCTTAACAATAGAATTGTCGGGCCAATATTCTATGAGAGATCCTTTACTGGAGAAAGATATCTCAGTCTTTTTGAATACGATATTAAGGACATTTTAGAAGAATTGCCACTTGAAACGTAACGCAAGATAATTTGGCAACAAGACGGAGCGCCGCCCCATGCTGTTCGTCAAGTTGTGCAGTATCTCAATCGCCGGTACAATCAGTGGATTGGACGTTATGGCACTATTAGATGGCCACTTAATAGTCCAGATATTACAATTTTGGACACTATTCTATGGGGTCACTTGATGAATGCGTTTACCAAAATGGGAACACAGATAAATGAAATTAATCGTCTTAACCAAGAACCTCAAATAAAATCCGCGAGCTTAGAAAGGCTAAGGAGGGGTTATAGATCATGTTTCGAAAATAACGGGGGTCATATGGAACATTTAAATTATTAGTAATATTATATGTGTTCTTATTACCACAATATTTTACCTCGTATTGTATTTAATTTTTTTCCGTTTATTGTAATTTTGCTGCTTGGTTTAGAAATAGATATATCATATCATTTTTAGCATATAATATAATTTGAAGCCGTTCTTCCGATAAAAACTCATTATAAAAGTACTCCAAATAGTCATAAACGTATTTTTAAAATTCTTGACTTTGATAAATAAGCACCTGTGACCTGTGGCAGCCCGGTTTTTTCAGGTGAAACTATCCTTATAGTTTTTAGACAATTGCAGCAGAACCGCAGGAAATAAACCCAGCAACCCCTATATCACCGAATTCCTCGTGAAAATCTTTATTTATTTATATTAAAATATACGGACTATTCAAGTTAAAAAATACGTCACTCGTGCTGTAACTATTTGTTTTTGTTTCGAATGTTTTTTTGGAAGTTCAAAAATAAAGCCCTGTTTATTTTAAAATGAATAACCCTGTACCTAAAGCTGAAACCAGTCTTACCAAAACCACCTAAATTTTAACTTTCAATTTCAAACTACTTTAAGTTTCTGTCACATATTTTATCAAGAATTTAAATTTTATGCAAATAATAAGCGTAAAGAAAATACAAATAGAAGATCAACTCGTAAGTATTTATAAAGAAAGCTTATTCTCAAAATTTGCAGTAAAATAAGCCTTTAAAATTATTAAAAGCAAATCACAACTTGGCAAAACGAACCATACTAACAAAAATGCCATTATTGACTCTCCAGAATGTTGTTTTGTTAATTTATTAATTAATGAACAAAATAAACAATGAAGGAAATGACCTTTTTTTTACCAGTCACAGCCAACATCGAAATGATTAATTTTAAAAACCTGGTCATAAGAAAGCAATAAAAACACAAAGCAGTGACTAGATAAGTAAATAACGCAGTTATTACTCATTATTTGGGATAAAAACGACGGAGAACTTTAAGCCTTAGAATCACCGAAATTAAAACTTTTAATTTACGCTAAAAAAGGCCAAAACAACAGCATTCCTAAATGTTTGGGGTCAGACAGAACCAACAAATACTGAGCAGCACCTAAACTTTTCGTCAAATCATGCCAATAACACAAAACATAAGAAACGTAAAAACCCTGGTGGATAAGGTGATGACAATGAGGAAGTAATCACAAAAAAAAGACTGGTTAATAGTACCGTTAAATTAGTTGACCAAGTTTTGAAATAACGTAAGAACAGGACGAAACTACTCCTCAACCCCCTTTCTTTACGTATGCAGGAGCTTAGAGATCAGTGCGCTTAGTCTGAATAAATAACAGACAAATGACTTATTTTTCTGCAAATGGCTAAGGATACTTCCTAGTTAAAAGGTTGTGTTTTTAATAAACCAAGACAATGAGATGCAACAATAAGAAAATTTTTATAATTCATTGTAAATATGATTTTGAGGAACTCAGGTTTTCTTCAATTAACATTATCCTAATTTTCCATTGTAAAACAAACTTGATCGATTAAAACCTTTGTAAAGTAAACTTTTAATGCAAGATTATTTCCATTAATATTAAGTAACTCCTTGAAATTCTGAAATCGGCAACTAATCTTCTTCGAGGCGGAAAAGAGCAATCGACAGGTGATTGAAATGTTTTCAAGCTATAAAACTTTCAAATCGCGTAAAATAAACAGTCGAAATTGATAAACGAAATAACTGTTTAATTCTGCGAATCGCAGACGGCGAAGTACGGGCATCTAAAATGCAAATTCATGGATTTTAGATAGAAGCGGATTGGAAGCTTCTGGCCTTCTCACGGAAAGCTTCAGTGGCGGATCTAGTTCCTTACATACTCTTACGTTTATTAAATAAAACCTTTTTACTGTTTTGTTATATATTTTTTTTATTTAATTTCCATTCCATGCAAATACTCGACTTCTTATATATTTATTTTAAGCAACCATATCGAATTAATCTTTGTCTGGAAATCAGCTTCGAAATGATACTTAAAGCTAAGTAAGCGATAGTAGATTTTACCTCACTTGTACAGAATAAAAAACTGATGCGCTTTTGGTGTCCGAAAAATAAGAACAACGAAGGAGACGAAAAAACAAGTCGAGTTAATTCGGAAAGTTAACAATCGTCTGATTGATGCATGTTAACATTCTATAAGGTGCGTTTAAAATTAAAGGTTTAATGGTAATAGCTGCAGGTGCAATTCACTTCAGCTATATAATCTTCTTGTTTGGACTTGAGAGTAATACTCTGTTTTTGTTTAATTTAAAAACAAAGTCTTTTAAATTATAGGTAATTATCCAAACATTAACAAAAAGTCCTACAATCGTTTTTATGGACCAACAGTGTAAGCCGTAACGTAATTTAGCAACCTTACAATTGTTAAAAGTAACAACGGTTTTGTTTACAAATTAGATTTTGACAGGTTGCTATATATTAATAACCTGACAATGAGTTTTGTTAAAATTCTAAAAAAGTTGTTAACTTTTAAAATTGCTTAGTCCTTGCTAAATCAACAACGCGATCATTTATGGCCTAAGTGTAACTAATTTCTATCTGCTCCCTTTCACAAATAGAGTATAACGGCCGTGATCGCAAAAAGCATATAATAAAAAAAGATTTTTTGAAATTAGCCCTCTGACCTTCATATTGGCCCGCAAAGTTAAAAGTTTCGCGGTACAAAAGTTAAGTTACACGGACGAAAAAGTGGGACAAAAGATGATTTTAAAATCGCTTTCTATGTTATTCGGTCCCTTTTGTGTGTGATTTAGTGTTTTGATCTACTTATTTTTGTGCTAGCCCATATTTTAAATTGTTTAATCTAAGCAATAGTTTGTCAGTAAGTTTTATTTTTTAATTTCGTAGTTGTTTGTTTTAAATTTTTGTTTTTTAAGTGTTTGTCAGATTAATGGCAAAAATGGTTGTGTTTTAGGATTTTCTTGTGAGTTCGTTTAAATAATCTTCTATTTTCTGAGTGTTTGATTTGGATATGGATCTGAGGATTTTATTTTGCATACGTTGTAAGGTGTATATTTGGGTGTCAGAGACACCCGACCACACAGGTTTAAGTATAAGATATAACGTGTTTTATGATTGTATTATAAATGATTAATTAAAGATTATTTTGTTTATTTATATTAATTGTTTTAAATGAATAGTGGGGATTTGGGAGAAAGTAAGGAATATAAAGATTGCTAACTGAGGAAAGCTTTTTTAGGTTTGTGTTTGACGTGAGACACAAAATTGAGTCTCGTCAATTACCACTTTAAGGTATTTGATTTTCTTGGTTGGGATAATGGGTATGTTGTTGATTTTTGTAGGTATAACGTATACCAGTCTGTCGTTGAAAACAGAGGAGGGATAGTTAGGGATAACGAAAAGGTAAAGATTAAATAATTTAGGGCTAAACACTGTTTCCTGCAAAGGGCCGGCGTGCATACTACTAGGGATACACGGGAAGCGGTGTTTCGACGCGGCAAAGGCCGGTGGTATAAGAATTATTTTGCACTCTTATTTATCTTTAAAAATTTAGAGTTAAAGATGTATGAAATATTACTACCTAATTTAATTCACATACATATGGAAACTTAAAATAAAAGAGTCCAGTGTCAAAATATATAAAAAGATATTTTTTTTAAGTGTCATTTAAAATTATTACTATTAAATTTAATGCTTTGTAGATTTTTTTAAGCCTGGTGTTGCCTTTAAAATGCGATTCTTTCATTCCAGTGTAGACTAGCTACGTACACAGCCCACTTTCTTCTAATACGTGTTGCTTGACGGACTATAGAAAAACAAGTTTCCTTAAAAAACTTTATTTATTTTTAAAAAATCTAGTATTCTCCTAAAAAATAAATTCTTTAAATTTTAAAATATAATTTTTAATTGGTTTTTCCATTACTTGTGCTGCCACTGAGAAGCATTCCAGCAACCACCTACATTTACAGTTTCAGTCGTAAGTCCGTAAAGTAACTTTAAATCTGTTGGACAAACATGGACACACCTAAATCTATAACCATCTGCTCTCGAATGGGATTATCGAAGTAGAATCTAAACCAACTTGTCGTGAATTTCATGTTTAAATGTTGGGCAACACTTTCTGCTGTGTCCGAATTAAAAGGAGTTTCTCATTGTGGGAAATGCACGGATTGCCTTGGATAAGGGACAAACCAAGCGTGAATTGAAGTTAAAAATTAAAAAAGAATGTACCTAATAAATGTGAACAAGAGTTTTAGCTAGGTACTTCTTAAAAATAACAAAACTATCATTTAAAGTAGCACTAAATATATTTCTTAAATTTTTTACGCAAACATTCATACCTTAATAGCTAAAAATATGTTTATTTCTTACTTTAATATGCATTTTATAAGCAACTAATTGTTGTTTACCCCAGAGTTTTCCTTGCAAATATAGATCAACTTAATGTTAGGTTTTTTATCCAGTATAATGAAGTAATATCCCACTAAGCAATAAACCATTACAGGTGATGCAATTGATGAAATTAAAACAATGTATTATAACAATGTAATGTTTGCTAAATGTATCATTTTTCTTTGGATAATCCATTTTATGCTAACCAACATGACAGCAATATTTAAATCACATTTAATAACAATTGCGCAACATTGTCAGCAAACTAAAAAGTTGCGGAAATTTATGTTGCAAATAATGTTTTAGAAACATTGCGATATAAGGCTTCGGGGGCATATTTCTAACATTCTTGCCTATAAATAAATTCCACAGGTATAGCAATAGTGAGTTGGCATGTTAGTAATTTAAAAATAAGTTTTTATTACTTGCCCATTTGAAATAGGACTCTAATTCTTAAACTCTAACAGCCCAATTTTACGTGACATGATTTTTTATTTAATATTTTAACATTTTTTTTAATCTTGTTAGAATCACAGTAAGCTTTAATGATAGATGGTTTTAAAAGCTTAGAAGCAACAAGCAATACTGCTCTCAAATGTCATGTACGAAGAACGCGAACTACACTACTTGCAACTGCACTATTCTAACATCAACGCTTGCTTTGCGGTCACCTGTCTAGTTTGTGTGAGCATTCCAGTTTTGTACGTACTATGATGTTATGACATATTGCCTGTCACCCATTTGACACTCAATAATTAACAGGATTATAAAACTTATACCACCGAGTGATAAACGCGTTGTTAAAGTGAGATTTAACAATGGGTTAAATTTAACAAAAGGGTAAAAATGAACATTCTTGGCAACCGGGTATAACTTAAATGTTAGCTGTTTGTCAAAAAATAATTTAGTTCGGGATTTTGCATTCAAAATCAAATAAACATATTAAATAAAGACTTAAAAAATAATTACCCTGCACCGAATATAAAAAAATTGGTTCGACACTTCAACAAAGTAATTTTATATATTTTCTTCAAAAACAAGCAGCACAGATAGATAGATAGCTCAAATAACCAATAGGAACTGCAGAACTTCTTTAAATTTGTATAATATATTCATGCCTACTACATTTTATTTATACATTCCGGTAGGTAGATTCATCTAGAGTAGACAAAATATTTACTTTATTTTCATTGAACATTATAGTTTTAACTTATTACATATAAGTAAAGCTATTTATTTACAAGAATTTTATTACTTGCTGCTCTTTAATTTCCATCTATGATTTTTAAAATCAAAGGATTTAAATAATTTCATGTAATAACTAGGTATTACTTATAATATTTTGTCTACTCTGGATGAATGTACCTACCGGAATGTATCAATAAAATGTAGTAGGCATAAATTATATTAAAGAACCCTATTAAAAACCCAATTTTAAAAAAGTTCTGCAGTATTGGTCACTTGAGCTATATATCGTACTGCTTGTTTTTAAAGAAAATATATAAAAGGACATGTTGGAGTGATAAGTGTTATTAGTTTTTTTTAAAAATCATGGTAGTTTACTAACTTATTGGTTTTTTGTAGTCAAAAAAGTCCAGTAGTTCAAATTTTCCAAAGTAATAGCTTTCCTAAAAAAAGAGTCTGTGTGTCATAAACCAAACCAGTCCAAAGTGCTAACTAGGGAAGAAATCGACAGATTTATGAAGGAAGCACCGACATTTTGTCTTACTAACTTTAATTTAACAAAAATGTTTTTACAGATACCTTTAAAGTTGAGCCAAGTGAATGCCAAATTTTTATACTAAAATATTTTTTAACTTCTACTAAATAAGTCAAAGTAGGTATCTTAAGGGAAAAAACCAGGTCCCCTAGCCACAGATCTAGTTTGCATTAGGTTAGCCATATCTGGAGGGTGTAGAAGAGAACAACTGTACAACCACACCAAACCTTATGTTAAAAGGGTGTTTACTGTAATTAAAGAAAATTTTCTGCAAACCTTCCGTCCAAAAGACATCCCAGAAAAAGCATTTTTATTGGGTATAGAAAAGGTAAATGTGTGAGCCAACGAGTAGGCATCCATTCAATAGGAGGAGCACCCAGCAAAATTGCTGGAATTTTAAAACTGGACCATCCTGGGAGGTATACAGGGCATTGTTTCCGAAAGACGTCGCAACGCTTTTAGCTAACGCTGGAGCCGATGTTAGTGTACTAGTGGCTGGAAGAGCACGTCTGTGACGGAAAAATACGTAAAAGAGTCTTTCGAGAGTAAAACAATGGTGGCTCGAATGATCCAAGGTAGGGAAACTTTTATGCAGGTTCTTCACTGTTAAAGCCAAGCTTCAAAATCTTTGTTAGCCAATGGTAGTGAATCAGAAGGTGTACCTGCCCATGTAAATACTTTAAATAATTCAAACTGTAGTATTACCGTTAACGTTTATAAGTAATTTTATTGTAATTTGCAAAATAAAAATTGTTTAGAATTTACTATGTTAGTAAAATTACTTTACCGGCTTTAGTGATGTAATGTATCATTTCCCGAACTCAAACTGACAACGAAATGTAGAATATTAAGGTACAGTATGAAATAAAAGTATTATACGGTAATCACTGAACATCTTGTTGCATTAAATTTGATAAGGTAATCAACAAAATCGGTAACTACGTTGACTAGTTGGATAACCACCAATTCTATAAAAAACACTGCATTCTTAGAAAAAACATGTGTTTCACGTTATGCTATTTCAAAACGGATATTTTCTGTTAGGTTTGAAATAAGTATGTTATGCTTTTGGTTAATTGAAAATCTCTATATCACATACAAATGAGTCCTTAAATGAACTAAAGCGGCATAATAACGGTCGAACATGACACGGACACCTATATAATACAGATAATATACATTTTGGCATTATAGGCTTTGAAATAACATCGATGGCGATGATTTTAATGGGCAATGACATGGCCGGTGCGTTTGAATTAGTAGAAAACGTGCTGATTAGTCCGGTTTGGCGGAACATGGCGCTGTGGGTTGGACCTACCCGCGAGTTTTAATATTACGTTCGTAATAACAGCGGATCATTTTCATATATAGCTCCGTGTTCTGTAATTATTAGTTCAAACAACGTACATAATTTCAAATAGTCAGTAATAATCAACGGAACGAGTTCAGAGCATTACATTGCCGATTACAATTACCAGGAGTGGATTTATTATATTTTTGTTTACATTTATTTATTATTGCTAAAATTAATTGTTATTCGGACAGATAAATTACAATTATAAATGTGCATCGAATTCGATATTGGTATTTACCCGAAATTTACCTCGCAAATATAGGTAAACTATTATTTTTGTTTTCCAGTGTGATTTTTTGAAGTTAAAAACTATGCAATAAAATATTAAAGGTTAAAAAATAAAACATAATATTATAACAATGCAATATTTTGCCAGATATACAAGGTGGTCCCCGGGAACGGGAAGTTTTAAATACTTTATGATTTTAAAGGCAATTTAATTAAAATAAAACACAGTATAACATTAACAAACTAGTAATATGCCATTTTTATTTCTTAAAAATAATACCGGGTAAATATCTTCCCCTTCTCTATATGCACGCTTGAATTCTTTCATGGAGATTCGCCATAACACGACGCAACATATCCACAAGAATGTTAGCAATTCTTCAATAATTTTTCTTTTAAGCCCCTGAAAGGTTCTAGGTTTATTAATGAACACCTTTTGCTTAAGGTAGCCTCACAAAAAGTAATCGCAAGCCGTTAGGTCTGGCGACCTTGGCGGCCAGTCAATGTCTCCTCGTCTGGAAATAACATGTTGCAGAAACAATCTTTGCAAGGAACTTAATGACGCTCTCGTGGTGTGTAAAGTAGCACCATCCTGCTGGAACAATGTTTGATTGTTATGTGGAAATCTGTTCAAGCGGTGACTCAGAAACCGGTCAACCCAATAGAGTTGCCGCGAGACGAGACGAGACGAGATAAAGCCTTGTCTCGTCTCGTCTCAAAATTTCGGATAATATATTTCCGGGGACGAGGGCAAAAAGGGTTTTAGACGAGATGAGACAAGCGTTTGTCTTGTCTCGTCTCGTTTTTTTCCCCGAGTTGTTTTGGTTTTTTTTCAATTAAATTAACCCCCAAAATAAGTGCATTAATAATGTATAGGATAACTTAAATAAAAATTAGAAAGAACCCCGTCGATTTTTATTTTTAGGTACATGTTACTTATTTTTAAATTAATTTTTATGTCTTTCAAAAGTGCACAAAGTGGTGATAAAAAGACATATTTTTTAAAAAGGAACACACATATTTTATCATTACATTATTAATTCCAATGTTTAATTATAGAAATGTTCTTTTCAATTTTTTAATTTTAATTT
>JAHBCN010004886.1:0-60094 GCA_019359885.1 Listronotus oregonensis | reverse complement strand
AAAAAATAAGGGGCTTTTTATTAAAAATATCAAGTACATAAAGTTGGAACTGTAAAAAAAAAGCACTGTATACAAAAGATCTGAATTATATATTAAGCAGTCTTAAACTGCATGAATAAATGAAGCTGTAAATTAATTAACTACTTTTATTCTGAAACTATGCACCCAGAGCTGTCAAAACTTGAAGTACTTGAAGTAAAATTTTACTTTAAGTACTTATCTGTACTTGAAGTATTTTACCTCAAATACTTTTTATTAGAAACTACTTGTACTTGTACTTGACTAATTTATATGAGAATACATGAATTTTTACTTGATTTGTATTTTTCTAAGTACTTTAAGTATTAATGTACTTCAAGTAAAAAAATACTTTAATAAAATAAGAAGTACTTGAACTAAAAAGAAATCAATCAAGTATGCCAATTTATTCACCCTAGTTAATTTCATAACAGGTTAAAACAAGAAGATAGCCGAACTTTTGCTGACTCAGATAAATTATAGCTCTCAATTCAAATGTTAATGGCACCAAGAATGGTAAAATTACAATTCCTTTAATATTATAGGTACTTAAAAAAACATCAAAATATTGTATAAATACCTACTAGTTTAAATATTTTTATTTGTTTCTAACTCCATTTAAAGATACATGTATTTAAAATTTTATTTCACAATCATTATCTCGCCACTTTCTTCTTTTCAAGCTCTTTTACCAGCTTTATTATTATTATTTTTTTAAATACGGAACCAACTTGATTTAATCAATACTTATAATACTTTAATGGTTTATGACTTTAGAGTACATGCATTAGTTTAACATATATGTTAGTTGTTAGAGAAAGAAGAAAAATGATGATTTATTAAAAGGACCAAACTGCAGAAAATATTGGGTTAATCACTAGTTTTGGAAGGTCATAAGGTTTAAAATATAAAATAAAAAATGCATTTGGATCGAATTAAAAAATTATATTGGCCTTTAAACCCGAAAAATTTTTCAAAAAGAAAAACTGCTAAAAATCTTAATACACACATCACAATAACAGACTTTACAGATAAGGTAAATCTTTTACGCTAATACATTTGAGGCTATCATTTAACTTGATGTTTTTAAAAAAAATGCTAGTCAAGTAAAACTACTTTAATTACTTTGTTTTACTTTAAGTAAAATACTTGGGTAGTACTTCAAGTTTTTTTTGAATTTACTTGAAAAAACAAGTACATTTTTCAGTACTTTTTCTTGTCTTAAATACTTTAAAAAAAATCATAAATTGGTACTTGTACTTAAAGTACTATTTAGGAGTACTTTGACAGCTCTGTATGCACCCCTTCCACCAGTTACTTAATTAGCAGGACCAAGGTAAAGCATCTATATAATCAGATTTGATTAAAATTTTGTGTTTTTTGCCTAAATATAATTTTAATTTTTAAATAATTTAATAAATTAAAAAAAAAAAAATTATTTGAACCAAAACATTTGTGTTCATATTTCAGAAAAAAATAAAATAATGAATATTATTTTAACTATATTTTAATCTTAAAAAAATAATAAGAAGTTTTTTCTAAGTATATAATTATTTGCTGGCCAAATATTAACAAAATAAGGCAGGATAGGGAACAGTACCTACCTGCATGTAGGTACGTCTTTATTTATCATATTGTGCAAAAAAAGCTGTACCAAATACTGCTAAATCTAAGCTAAATTCACCTGAATATTACTTATGTTTGACATATAACAACACTAAAATGTACCTGAACTATTTTATAGCCTTAACAATATCATTTAAGATTTTTTCTGAATGGTTAGTACTATTGCCATCAAAATAAGTAACATCTTTAACTTTCATTTGAACCTCGGCAATTTGTTTTAAGTGTTCGGGCCATGCACATTTCTCAAAATATCCAGGACAGTCTGGAGGTTCATAGACCCTGTTCGAACGTCTTTTAAAACATTCGTCATGATCTAGAGTAAAATAATACTTAAGGTCACACAAATCAGCCAGTGGTTTATAGTTAAAGATGCAAAATCCTTCTACAATAACTATGTGACATTGAGATTCCTCTATTTTAAATAAATTTTCAAACTTCTGACTTGCGAAGCAAACTATTTGATTCTCGTTATGAGGCTTTATTGGGACTTTAATTTTTGAAGCTTCTTTTTCAATTTGCCTGATGATATCTTGTGCCATGCGTTCCATATCTAAAGAACTAATTATATCAAAGTTAATGTGGTTCAGCTCTGGTATCCATACATGTCTTGGGTCATCAACACTAAAGAAATAATCATCCTGGCAGAATATTTTGGCGTCTGGCAGAATTTTGTTAAGTTCCATTGCAGTGGTGGTTTTTCCACTGCATGTAACACCACTTATTCCTACTACAAGTACTTTTTTGTTACAAACGGTCATTTTTTTTTCGATAACTACGCGAGCATGTTTTTTAAATTAACTTTGCAGTGTGCTGTAATAAAATTGATTATTGCAAAACATGTCCCTAGGCTAACAGGTCAAGGCCATGAACAGATAATTACAAACTTGTTTCATTGGTATTATCTAACTATTATCTTTTCTACGTATTACAATCATTTTATTTTATAAATAATGATATCAATCTTAACATCAGCTGAGTAAAAAGATTTTGAGATTTCTTGGTTATGTTTTTAAATTTGGCGCCTTCTCATTCTTGCCACCTAAAGGTCGTTTGACACGTTGATAATTTAATATTGGATAAAATTTTTGCGCGCAAAATGTTAGCTGATATAAGCTAAAAAATGCCGCTAGTAATAAGAAATTGTTGTTTTTTGTCTTTGAACTAGAAAAAATAATGCTTTTGTTTGCAGCACTGATTACTTTATAATTAACTTGACTTTTTGTTAAAAGATAAACATATATCTCCATGGATTTTTTTAAATAAATAATATTTAAACTACCCAGTTGGATAATAAAACTCTATTAATACGTCATACATGCATCTTTAATTGCATTTTCATTAATTAGTTAATAAAGAAAAAAGTAAGAAAATAAATGTAGGAAAAAGGAGACTGGTTTAACGAATGGCTTAAAATAAGCAAGGAAAAAATAAGGCAAGAGTATGGTATTTGCTGTACTTCTTTAAAAGGCACAAAACCAAAAGTAATAAAAAAAATCCTGTTAATCACACTACTTTGCTTGCTTACTTCGAGCTTATACCTGCTAGAGGTGAAGTGCAAGCAAGTGTGCGAGAAAGAATAATCTTTCTCTCTTGCTCCAACGTGACGATTTGTCTGTTTCTTTCTGTCGACCTATCAGCACGTTGGAGTAAGAGCGAAAGGATATAGTGCGATTTTTCTTTTTCTCTTGCACGCTTGTTCGCTCTGCCAAGTGGCAGGGCTTTCTCTAGAAAGTATATGCTCGAAATCACAATTTCGAAAAATATATCGATGTAAATCTACCCATCTCTATATCTGTTTGACGTAACAAGAATAGTTCAAATGGTTAAAATAAGAAGGGGTAATAGTGGAGGGGACATTTGGGTACAAACTTCACTCAAAATCAAAATCAAAACACGTCAAAAGTTTTATAACTTGTCAACGTGAGCCGCGAGGCCCAAAAAAAACGTCGCAGAAATATATAAGAACATACAAAAATAAGATGTGTTCTACATAAAAAATATATAGTTTTGCCGCAAATTCTTTGGGTATAAAATACGTTGACAACCGTGTTCATGTGGATTAGTTTTTTAGGTTAATTATTAGTTTTTGAAGAATATTTTATTAAATGAAGATGAAGTTTCAAGTTAATAAGGCTTTGGTGCCCATGAAAGCTCATTATTTTTTATGGAATGCAGGTGACTTAATTTTCTTGTATTAGTTATTTAAAATATTAGTTGTATCTACAGTGAAATCTATTTCTTTTCTGGGACAAGTAGTAAAACTAAATGCCTTTTGAGCACTTACAAAAGTAGAAACAAAATTTTAAAAACAATGCTCTACTTTGTTTCTCACTTAAGTTTTTTTTTTAAATAAGGCACACTTAAAATAGTTCATTAATATGGTACATTAGTACTTAGGCCTCAGCCTTCGTGGACTGTCCCAAGATAAAAAAAAATATAATATTATTTAAAATACACATTTATAGACACAAACAAAAATTGACTAATTTGTGATCATAAAAAATCAGTTCATTAATATGCAATACTTCCTCTGGTGTCCATTAAGGGATAATTTTAATAATAATAATACCAATGCATTTATTATCATAGATTCAATAAGTAAAACATTACAATAAAGAATAAAAAACACTGAACGCTAAGAAGTAGATTAAAATTTTGCTTGACATTGTGTTTTTGTAACAACATAATTTTTGGTGCACTATAAAATACCTGTTTTAAAAAATATTTGACTTTTTGTGTTGAGGTTTAAAAATTCCTGTGTTTTCTTAATATATCAGTAATTTTTAATTTATGAAGGTATTTTTTTAAAAATTATATGGAAAAACATTTTTTTTTGTTATTTTTTTATATTTTAGTGGAAATGCCACAATTTAAAGAAAAACATATCTTTTAAGACAGAGTAAGGTATCTAATATTTGTAAGGAAATAATTACCCAGTATTACAAATTATTGCTTATTCTTAAATTATGTAAAATAGGTCATTCCATCGGATATCATCCAAGGGTGGTTGCTTGACTATTTTTAATATTTTTTATTTTCTAATATGCTGATCCTACATACCAACTAATAACAAAATGGTGTTTGAAAATTTTTTATATGCCTTCATTTACCTTCAGCAGCTGCGTTTTCAAGATGGCGGTGACTCAATTTCATCAAAATCGTCGTTTGCGGAAAGGCTTATATCCCTTGAACCATATGAGATAGACCAATAAAATAAAATCCCTGTTGTACATCTTTAAATGGACTATCACTCTATATCAAATGGGGTCCGGTGTAGTTTAGCTCCATTCGATTTGAAAAAAATAAATATTACAGATAAAAAGAACACATTTTGTTTAGTAGAATTCCAAAAGAAAAAATCCGAAAAAATGCATTTTTGCAGAGAAAAATAAAATTAAAAGTCGAAAAATACTATGTTTTTAGGTTAAGTAAAAGGCCAGAATTTGCGACGTTGTCGAATCAAAAAAAAATTGTTCGACGGCGCATTTATGATAAAGAAATTTTACAATTTAATGAGGAAAACCTAACGACAACTAACCAAAAACTAACCAAAACTAGGTAATAGTTTGAATGTTGTTGTTGGTTAGTTCTGATTTGTTGTTTCTATAAAAAACTTCATTTCTGGTAAATGGGAAAAAAACAACCTTCAATAATAACAAATTATTAGAAAACATCTGGCAACATTGCTTATTGAAGGACGCAACCGTCAACAAAAATGTCTTTTTAGTGTATTCTTTCTCACTCTTTTTCATGTTAGTCCGCCATATTATTCAGCATATTTTATAGGAAATAAAGAAATTATTTTATTTTGTGATAATGTAGTGAAAATTTCGTTTTTTCAGACCCTATGTGTTTTATTATGGTGTAACAAATATGTGAAAACAAAAATTATATTAAAAAAAATTGCTATTTAGCAATGGAGCAAAGTTCCGTATATCAAATATTAGGAAGGTACGTTAGGAAGTAGGTAAAATAAATCTAAAAATTAAAAAAAAAAAAAAGTGAAAATCGCGTCATTTTTAAGATTTTTTTTAAGTATGAATTGGATGTTTCTGAGAGTTCAATTTTTTAATTTTGTTTTTACATGTCTAGAGTGTTTGTATACAAAATATTAAACTTTAGAAGACTACCCTTTTCAATATATTAAATTTTGAAATTTTAAAATTTCCGAAAAAATTTAAAGTTTGGAGATTAATATCTCATGGGTGGGGACCTCCAAAAATCTGAAACTTTCAAAATAAAAAATCCTTTTAATCCTTTTAAATAAAAAACTTCTTTTTTTTAGACTTTTTTTAAAGTAAAAATGTATACAAAAAATCGCAAAAAAGCTGAATTCCACGAACAGTTGTTAGAAGTGAAAACTGACATTATACTTTTAACTTAAAAGTACTTCAAACATAATTTTAAGAAAATTTTGATTAATATTTACAAAAATAATATAAATAAATGTTAAACTTTTTTATACCTTGGGTATAAACACCCAAATCAACTTTTTAAAATGTATTATATAGAAGTAATTTTTCCAACATTTTATAATTATTATTTTATAGCACAAATTCCTAATTATTAATTTGTAGAATTATTTTAGATAGATCTTATTATGCATTATTTTTATTGGAAATTTGCTAGACCATGTCTAGCCCGTTCATGACATGCAAATATGAAACTGCAGATAGAAACAAGCTTTACTTTGTCCAGCTCAGTTTATTCATTGTGAACTGTGATTGAGAAAGGGTGTTTTAAGATAATAATATTTTATTTTTTGGAAGTAATTTTGTGAGTTATTCAGAGGCTTTAATTGAAAATTATATTTATTGTTTAGTAATTTTGTGTGATTTAGTGGTGTGTTCTGTGGTATGCAAATATTTTTTGTGGTGAAACACACACAAAGTGTTTATACTATCTGAACTCAATCTTAATGAAAGATTGTTTGGCTTTTATCGTTAAGGTCATAAAAACTAATAAGTTCTTTTTATACTTTACCATAGGTCTCTTTGAGACACGATTCCTTAGTTAATAAACCAACACTTCACTCCATTTTATCAAAAGAACATACCTCTAAGTCACACAAAATTACTAAACAATAAATATAATTTTAAATTAAAGCCTCTGAATAACTCACAAAATTACTTTCAAAAAATAAAATATCATTATCTTGAAACACCCTTTTTCAATCACAGTTCACAATAAACTGAGCTGGACAAAGTAATGTTTGTCAGTTTGTTTCTATCTGAAGCTTTCATGTTGCTGCATGTCATGAACAGGCTATGACATGAATCTCAGCAAATTTCCAATAAAGAGTAATGCATGATAAGATCTATCTAAAATGAATTCTGGCACCAAATTAATTATTAGGAATGTAAACAGTGCTATAAAATCATAATTATTAAAAAATATTGGAAAATTATTACTTGGCTATATAAATACCTTTTAAAAATTGAATTGGGAGTTTGTACCCAAGGTATAAAAAAAGTTTAACATGTTTTTTGAGGCTTATTTATGTAAATATTAATTAATATTTTCTTAAAATTATGTTTGAAGTAGCTCTTAAGTTAAAATGAAGTACATGATACAGTTTTTTCACTTCTAACAACTGTTAAGAAACGTGCAATATAACAGCTTTTTTGCGAGTTTTGAAAATTTATACACTTTACATTAAATAAGTCTAAAGAAAAGAAGTTATTTTATTCAAAAGGTATCAAAAGAGACTTTAATTTTTAAAAGTTTCAGATTTTATGGAGGTCCCCCATCTGAGATATTAACTTCCAAACTTTGAATTTTTCGGAAATTTCAAAATTTAATATATTGGAAAGGGTAGTCTTCTAAAGTTTAATATTTTGTATACAAACACTCCAGACATGTAGAAACAAAAATGAACTCCCGGAACCATCCCCTTCATACTTAAAAAAAATCTTAAAAATTACGATTTTCACTTTTTTTGTTACATTTTTTAGATTTGTTTTACCTACTTGCTAAAACGTACCTTCCTAATCATTTGATATATAGTGATAGTCTATTAAAAGATGTACAACAGGGATTTTATTTTATTGGTATATCTCATATGGTTCAAGAGATATGACTTTCCGCAAACGACGATTTTGATGAAATTGAGTCACCGCCATCTTCGAAACGCAGCTGCTGAAGGTAAACGAAGGCATATAAAAAAATTTCAAACACTATCTTGTTATTAGTTGGTATGTAGGATCAACATATTAAAAAATAAAAAATATTAAAAATGGTCGAGCAACCATTTAATTTTTTTTTGGATTATTTTCGATGGAACGACCCTAATGCTTTTAAACTTAATATTAAAGAAGATAGATTTTAGTTATTTTGAAATGTATTAAATCATAATTGAAGAAATAGTTTCCACATGAGTGTCAAGGTTTTAGATTTTTTGTGAGATGTTAAAAAGAAGTAACACCAAAAAAAATCTGTACCTAGCAATAAATAATTCTAGTATAAAATTCATAAACCTTATCTAATAGTAACAAATATATATTGTATGTCTGCAGATTAGGTTTATAAGAGAAATGAACCAAAAAAAGAAAGAGTAAAGATACAAAAATATCTCACTTTCTTCATTCCTAATTTTTGTTTCTTTAAAAAATGCAAATCACAATAAAGAAAATCAAATTTATTGTACAGGATGGATAGAGCATACAACAAAGTTATTTTGTGTAAGAGTAAATACACCTTAACCTGCAAGATATGTAAGTCACCCTTAATTAAAGTATTGCTTGAATGTCCCTTAAGTTTTAAGGAACAAATCTTAAATAACCATGTATACCTATTTAAGTGAAACAATTTTTTGATACAAATCTGAAGGACCTAAGATTTTATGAAATCATAAACCAAAAGAGCCTCAAGAATAGCCATGATTTTCAAATAATCGCATTATTCAATAGTGTACAAAATCAAATTTGCATAAAATTAAAAAAAAGATAATAGTAGTAAATTAAGTGAAAATTTATATTTTATATTAGGTACAAGCAAAAATATAAATGATTCAATTGCTCAGAATGATTCAGGGCTTTGCATAAACCCAACCACACTCCCATTTTCTATAGTTATTGTGTAATCTTGCATCACGCTCTTAAGATAAATATGTATATTTTTGACTGTCTAATACTGTAAATACATCACATGTGAGTAGGTAACTATTATTAATTCCCCATGAAGTTTACTAACTTTTTACCCCACCTATCTTGGCCATTTAATACCTCACCTAAAATGCCGACTTGGAAAAAAAATTTAAAAACCTCAGACACTTGGGTAAAATTGTCATCAGTCATTGTCAAAGACATCATATACACTTTGTAATGGTTGAAACAGCTTGTTATTCAGTTTCTTAGGTTAATATAACCTATTGTTTCTTAAAACCTTAAATTATTTATATATTGGAAATTAAATGTAAATGATCAGAGAAGAAAGTGTGTATGTGTTGTAAGTTTCTCTTTCTCTCCTTCGTCAATTGCTGTGTGACTAGCAAAAACATTCTTTCTGTGTTTGCATTGTGGGCCAATATACAAAATAATTTAGTGCAATTTTAAGCAGTTCAGAATATGAATAACGATTATGTATAATTTTTAAGTAAGGTTTGTTTGAATTTATTGCTTATCTTCCAATTAATTGAGTTTCACTTTACAAAAAGTGTCCAGTTTTTTACCCCTTTAACACTATCTCAACAAGATAGGAAAAAAGCGAGACAAGCACATGTAGATGGTGTGGAGAGGGAAGAGAGGACGCCATACATGACTAGAGATTCCCAGCACTGGGGCACATCAGGGGGAAATGTCTAGTCCGGAATGGCTGGACCTAAATGACATAAGATTCCTCTACTAACGGACTCGCTCATAGTGAGGAAAATTGGGGCCTAGTAACAAAACGACAGCACCTTCAGTGTAAAAGGAATGCATACAAAGGACAGGACAGGGTGACGGAACCTTTTATGTTAAAAAGGGTTGGTGAGAGCATGAACTACCTTCAATCGAAATTGGGTTACTAAAAAACGTTTAAATTTACTTAAAGATACGTTTTTCTAGAGTTGGAGGAGTGTCTTTCCAGACAAAAATTGTAGCAAAGTTATGTGATTTAACTGTTTATCGTGTAATATTGTTTTTTAAAATTCAATAGATTAGGTGAACAACAAGAAATTTACAATGTTTCTTAATTTATAATGTTTGAGCTGTTAAATGATAGTTTCTTTAGAGCCTTATGCTTTATATTGATATTGATATTAAAAAACAAAAAAATAAACTGTCATTTTTTGTTCAATATTTATTTTACATTTTCTTTTAAGGGGTTAGTCTATTCTGCGCGCTCTAAAAAAAAAAACGGTATTTTCACAATTTTTTTGTCAAGCTTTGATAAAAAAAAAAGATGTTGGGCCTAATAAACACACTCTTGAACTGCTAGGAAAATTTATTTTTATATACTTTTAAACATTTTGTATCCATAATAATTATAGGTAATGATAACGCTTCAAAAAGTAGACATGTGAGTTACGTTGTCCATATTTCTGGAACGAATCATCTGAAATTAAAACATTTAGTGGTTAGGTATATCCGAGGGTATATCAGTGGGCTCGATTTGACCTACAATCATTAAATTTTACATATAATAAACAAAATGCGGACTATTTTAGAAAGAAAAATAAAAAAGTGTTTTTTTGGTTTTTGCTTTAAAAAAATTAGTCAAAATTAAAATTTTAAGATGATTGTAGGTCGAATCGAACTCATACATCGGAGGGTTATCTAGTTAAAATTTCATGAGAATCGGTTCAGTTGTCACTAAGAATCGGACAACGTAAGGTCGAAAAATACAGTTTCGAGATAAACGCTTTTTTGGAATATCTAAAACTTTTTGTTCGTCACTAACGCTTTTTATTTTAAAGAATCAAGTGATGCATTTTTATCGACTTTCTGAAGCAAACGCGATTTTTTAAATTAATTTTTAAACTTTTTAGACCTGAAATCATGTTTTTTTTACGATTTTTTTACCCTTTAATCGTAAATTCAAATCTAAATTTGTAAAAAGAATCATCTTAATGATTTTAGCAATGACTTGTAAGTTTTATTTGTAATTTCATTTGCGAATTATTACTTGTAATAATGATATACCTGTCGTAATTTATGTAGTTATTTTTTAAGTTATATTTTAAGAGGTATAAATAGAAATATGTGTTTTAAAAAAACTTTCAAAGTTGTTAATATTTATTTTTATGATATGTTTATTTAGTGGAGGGTCGAGGTTTTTAAGTATAAGAAGGGGAGCGCAAAGCAGAGATATTTTAAAAGCGGTTTCGGGGAACTTTAATAAGTTTTCTACGTCAAAGAATCTAAAATGATCTTATCAGGTCTTTGTACTGCTAAAATAAATTGATTAGAATAAATATATGTTGTAGTGTTTAAAAAAAAGTTGATTTTTCTGCTCGTTTGGATACATTTGGTACGTTGATACATGCACTAATATATTTTGAATTTAAAAATACTAACTAGTTTCACTTTAATGTGATTACAAAATATAAAATAAAAAATATATAAATAATTGTAGTTCCGGCGATTTTTACAATAATACAATACTTTTGCTGTTACATGCCTTATAAAAATCGTTTATTTTAAGGATTGTTTATTCCTTTTTTTTATTTCTGTTGGTACAAATTTTAAAATAAATAAAACTTAAAAGAACCTTAAAACATCATTTTCCAACCTTTTTTTTGGACAGAAGTACCACTAGGCAAGACGTAACTTCTCATCACTTTAATGTCATATCGGAACTTAAAAGACTAATTTACATTTGAAATTTTTATTTTAATAAATATTTGGAGTTTTAATTTCACTTAACATTATCAAACATAAAAAGCCTTAGATCATATATTAAAAATAAAAAATGGTAATGAGAAGGCTGAGCTTGACGTTTTAAAGCCCACATGTCAATATCTGGTGTATTATTGCTTAGTCCCAAACGGAAATCATCTTCCACAATTCCGTGTCTATTCCGATATTTATACTTAATGAAGAAATAAAGAAAATCCTGTCTCACATAAGTAAATCGTCTTAAAAGGCAATGAAAATTTAATTGCTTTTTCAGCTTATTCTAAATAGTCTGCACGCTTTGAACCCAAAAGTCCGATATCGATTTCAGCAAAGGAGGTCTGGGATTTATTTTTATTTTGTACACTCGCGTTTCGTACACCTCAAAAATTTCCCCCAAATATTCTTATTTCGTACACAAAATTAATTAATCAGTTTTCGACATCTCCTTTCGTACACCAAAAACGGAGGTAGGTTCCTGTCTCTGATGGTTCATAAAATATGGTAAAATGAATTAAAAGTAATTTTATAAGTAAATATCAAAATATTTATTCCACACATATAAGATGCAGAACTATAAAATATTTATTAATAATCTAATAATATATTTTTTAGCTATCTACTTAAACAGAAAAGTTTACTGTTCCTAATTTTAGTGATTTATCACGTGTGAAATATAATTGGGGAAAATAAAAAGCCGCTTCAACTGGCCAGAACTAATCATGACCGACCAGAATTAAGGGTTTTTTGAATTTGTCTAAATTATCCCTACGTTTGATTAAGCCATGGCAGAATTGCGGCCTAAACGAAAAAGTTTACTATTCCTACTTGTAGTGATTTATCACCTCTGAAATATAATTGGGGAAATAAAAAGCTGCTTTAACTAACCAAAACTAACCTTGACCGACCAGAACTAAGGGCTTTAGAATTTTTCTAAATTATCCCTACATAGAAGTTACTAGCAAAATTTTAATTTAACATTTTGTATGTCTTGCACAAAATGTCTGTTTAAGAACATCATAACTGGAGCGTTTAATCGGTCATTAAGGAGTGTTTTACAAACACGTCTTTTTTTGAAAAATTAACGTGTATTATACAGGGTGTTTTTTAATAAATGCCAATATCTAAAAAAAGACGATTTTTGGGCCCATTTAAAAAAGAAAACTTTATATGAACGTTTGTCCTAAACATCTTAACTTTTGAGATACAGGGTGGTAAAATTTTCAAAAATAAATCAATTATTATTAATATCTGTAATACCACTTTAGATCTTTTAATAAAATTTGGCATACATGTACTATGTATCAAGAGGGATTTTTAGTGTACCACATTTTTTAAATTTTCACCAGTGGCGTTCATACGGAATTTCACCTGTCTATTTTGGCAGTCATTGATGGTACACCACTCTCTTAAAATAAAATTATTTTTGAAATCCCTAATAGTTTTTAAGCAAAGTTGATCACATGATTTTTTTCTAATCCGAAGCACGGTTTTCGCTTAAAAAAATAAAAACAGTTTCTCTGCATGGTCATAACAATATCGGTAAACAATGTCACCATGCAGAGAAACGATTTTTATTTTTTAAGCGAAAACCGTGCATCGGATTGCACAAAATCCAGTAAGCAACTCTGCTTAGGAATGATTGGGGATTTCAAAAATAATTTTTATTCTAAGAGAAATCAGTGGCGTACCATAAATGTCTGCCAATATTGGCTGGTCAATTTCCGTATGAACGCCTCTGGTGAAAATAAAAAAAATGTGGTACACTAAAAATGCCTCTTAATACAAAGTACATGTATGCCAAATTTTATTAATATATCTAAAGTGGTATTACAGATATTAATAATAAATTTATATTTGAAAATTTTACCACCCTGTATCTTAAAAGTTAAGACGTTTAGAACATACGTTCATATAAAGTTTTCTTCTTAAAATGGACCCAAAAACCCTTTTAAATATTGACATTCAATTAGAAAACACCCTTTATATTGAACAGAATTCATTGTTAGCGTATTCCGCATCTCTACAGTCGATCGAATATGTCGATTCAAGATCATAAAATAATTAGCCAATACACATATATATATCCCACAAAATTCGGAGGTCAGGTAACCGATGTACTAAAATACCCATCTGGCTCTTCCCGAGTTTAAACTATAAGCAAATTTTTACTAGCTAACCATGTACATATTTACTTGTGCAGCACGATCTCTCCCTGGCGGCGCTTTTGATATTTTTAAGCACAAAACACGAACGAAACGATTACAATTCAAATAGACAGATTATATATTTTAGCAAAACGTTGGCGGAACTGCCGCAAAAAAATATGACCATACTTTCTCGTCAATTCATAAAAGGGTACTACTTTCTGTTAGTTATGCTCTGATGTTGTGGTTACCTAGAAAAAATTTGGTATAATATATGTTTCTATGTTACAGTTACTATGACGATTGCAGCCAGTTGTCGTATGGCCTAAATAGATAATTAGATATTTTTGTAAATCAATATAAGGTTAGAAAATTTACTATCGCGTTCAGAAATTAATAGTCTGTTATGTTTTTATACGTTCAGAAATTAACAAATGATGATTTAGCAGTATATTATAATTTTTACATTCGTGTATACACTTTCAATCTTAATAAATAAAAATACTCTTGTGGTATTTATTTACTAACAACCCTAATAACAATTAACAATTATTATGATTAATCATGAATAATGAACAAAAATGAACATCCCTTACTAAAGACCCACGTCTCGTCAAAAGAAAACTTGAGTAAAACCTACCGGATCTAAATTTCTATTTTTGATATAGGTACTCCCTTAAAAAATTGAATCTTTTATGAACAATATCTGGCAAGTTCATTAAATATTTTTTATTATTTGTTTTTTTTTTTTAAATTAGAGGCTATACTTTTAATCCATCTTCTTAAGGAATCGACGGAAAACTCAAAATATTCAAATTCTGGCGTACATAAAATAAATTTTGTCCCGAATTATAGTTTTCAGTGGTATTTTACTTTTGGTTTTTGCGGTCTTTTGCTTGGAAGACATACTAAAAGCGTAATGCTGGTCTGATTTTAGGCCAGGATTTTTTATATTTGCGATTGTTGTTGGGCTTAATTTTGTTGCATCTGCGGCTCTATGGAGTATATTTTCAATTTGAAGTGTGATTCCGTTTTGGACCTTTTCAGTAAAAAAAAGCTAAGATATTTAAAATTATTAGCTGCGATTGTTAATTATACTTATTATATCTTTTTCTCGGCATTATTTAAAACTTTTCGAAATAACTTTCGACAACAAGTTGACACACCACTATGTTTAATTAACAGTGACGGATACTTCACATTACCAAAAATATAAAAAATAAATAATCATCGGACACAAGTTTTTTTTTAAAGTTTGTTGTCACCGCTGTTTGGAACACAATAAACCCAGATAAACAAAAATGACGTCATTACAAATGGGTATAATTCTGATTATATTTATGCATTCTAGGTTTCGCTAAACTTTAAAAATCCGTGGTTTTATATTTAATGGTATAAAGGTTATCAATTATTAAGTGAAATTAAAATATATATTTTATATTATGTGGCACCGCCACTGGTAGACACGGTATTCTGATAATTTGAAATAAAGATTAGTTTTATTATTAACTAAGCAAAAAATTCGTATGATATGCATATATAACGTATATTCTCCTTATTATATTGATAAAGAAAAGTGCACTATATAAACATTTTTAAAACTGCATTTGTTACACATATAATATACTTAGAGACTGACTAGTCATAAAAATAGCTGAGAATAAAAATAAACGTTGTCATTTAGTCAGTTAGCGTATTATGCAATGTGATGAAATTGTTAAATACACAGGCACACAAAAAAAAGTTCTGAACCAGATATGTAAAGTACCTTCCGCTATGTTTTTTGGTGCGCTAAAAACGAATCCGAAGTAAGAATTTACCCATCACCCTTAGGTTTTGCCCCAGCAACCCTCCAGGACCCCCCTGAAGGGTCAAAATATTATTCATTTGGAAAAAATATAATAAATATCTGACAATACGTTTTTTGATGTTGTAAAAACGAATATGAAGTTAGAATTTACCCATAACCCTTGAATTTAACCCTAGCAACCCCCAACAACCCCTAGTCACCCAGAAACCACCCTAAGGGCAAAAATTTTATTTTATTAAAAGAATTAAAATAAATATCTGACAATACGTTTTTTGGTACTTAGAATAGTTTTGTAATAAATATCGGACAATACATTGTTTGGTGTGAGTTGTAACGGAGGCCTTCTTAGCGGAGGCGGATGCGGAGAAGAGGTTCGCCTCCGCAGATGCGGAGGTGAAATTTGAAGTGGAAAAAATAGAAATTCATGATTTATTAAAGTCAAAAATAAATATTTTAAATGATTCGGCAAGTTTTTATTCAGGGCCCCACCACCGCCCGCCCGCGTTCCCGCGGCACAAATCAAAATCTTAAACATTTCACTGTGATTTCACTCGCAAACACGATTGCCGAGCAGCCGCGTCGCCCAGCGTTGCTTCTTGCGCATTGTATATTATAGTAAATAAACCTCCGTTAAAACTCCGCATAAATTTTGCGGAGGCGGGGTTCAATTCTTTGCGGAAGTTCCGCAGTAACGGAGGCGGAGTTCCGTTACAATCCTAGTTTGGTGTACTGAAAACGTTAGATATTTATTTTAATTCTTCAAATAAAATAAAATTTTAGCCCTTTGGATGGTTGCTGGGTGATGCTGGAGGTTGCTGGGGATTGCTAGGGTTAAATTCAAGGGTTAAGGGTAAATTCTAATTACATACTCGTTTGTCAGATATTTATTATATCTTTTCCAAATGAATAAAATTTTGACCCTTGGGGGCTGGGGGGTTGCTGGGGCAAAATCTAAGGGTAATGGGTAAATTCTAACTTCATATTCGTTTTTACAACATCAAAAACGTATTGTCAGATATTTATTATATCATTTCCAAGTGAATAAAGTTTTGACCCTTTGGGGTGGGGGGTGCTGGGGGGTTTCTGGGGCAAAATTTAAGGATGATGGGTAAATTCTGACTTTATGTTTATTTTTAGCACACCAAAAACGTATTGTCAGATATTTATTTTAATTCTTTCAATAAAATAAAATTTTTGACCTCAGGGTGGTTTCTGGGTGATGCTAGGGGTTGCTGGGGGTTGCTAGGGTTAAATTCAAGGGTTATGGGTAAATTCTAACTTCATATTCGTTTTTACTGCACCAAAAAACGTATTGTCAGATATTTTTGTTATATCTTTTCCAAATGAATAAAATTCTGACCCTTCGGGGGTGTGCTGGGGCAAAATCTAAGGGTGATGGGAAAATTCTAACTTCATATTCGTTTTTAACAAGCCAAAAAACGTATTATCAGATATTTATTATATCTTTTTCAAATTAATAAAATTTTGACCCTTCGGGGGGTGCTGGGGGTTGCTGGGGCAAAATTCAAGGGTGATAGGTAAATTTTAACTTCGGATTCGTTTTTAGCGCACCGAAAAACATACCGGAAGGTACTTCATATATCTGGTTCAGAACTTTTTTTGTGTGTGCCTGTGTAATGTTTTTTTTAAGTGCTAATGAAAAATGCCTTATTTTATTGGTTATACCTAATAAAAACATTGACCTTGGCTTTAACATAATAATAAGTAATGTTGCTAGAAGAGTAAAAGTTCTGCAAAACTACTAAAAAGACAGAAATATTCAGTTATTATCCGACAAAAAATATATGCTTCTTGCATTAGATAGCAAACGTCAAAAAGAAATTTCACTTGTATCTGTTCTTAACATAAGAACCATGATTGTCTTACAATAATCTACGGGAGAGTTCAAATAAAGTCAGAATTATAGCTTTTTATTTAATTGCAAAGTGATGGTCAATAGCTATTGAGCTATTGACTATCACGAACAAATTTGTTTGATCAATTTTACGGTGAATTCTGCTTCTTGGATGTCTTAATATGAAAAAATGACTAAGTGCTTTTAAATTGAAGCTTGCGTTTGTCAGAACGGGGTCAATTGATCATCGTTTTGAAAATTCCAAATTATCTCAAAATATATGCATCTTTAGTAAGAGTGTTTATAGAACCTTTGAAATTACTAATTATGCACATCCTTAGGTTTATAGCGTGCGATTAAATCTGATTATTAATTTGGCAACTTCAACCCTGAATTGTATCCACTCAATATGGCGTCAAGGCCACAAAACTTTGCTTAAAAGGATCAAAGACGCCGCCAAGGAGAGCTCGTGCTGCCTGTTAGGTATACTTTGATCGTGTGAGCGTCAAGGATATAACAGCCGAGCTTGGTGTCTCGTTCAATCCTTATGTTTTAAGCGTTAGACAAATTGAAGTGCGGCTTGTGCCGAGAATAGCATTGCATTGATGTCGCTAAAGAAATGCTTTCTTCGTGCCAAAATGTTATCGACACTTACTAAGAATCATCGGAATGGGGCTTCTCAGACGACCCAAAACTCAAAAAACCACAACAGAAGTGATCCAAAATCAAGACATTGTTAACCATTTTTTTTAATTGTGGTGGTATGGTCCACTCCGAATTTCTGGCTTCAGGTAAAACAGTAAATAGGCAGTATTACGTAAGCGTACGAGAGCGTTTGAGAGAAAACGTTCATCGCAAGAGGACATATTTTTTTCCTGGGAGCCGTTTTGATTTACTACCAGAGGCAGCGCAGCCTCCTGGGTTTTTTGTACCTAATCTCCCATTGTCTTTTATACAAATCTTCCCCCGTCTTGTTCCCTCTACAAGTATGTATAACCCAGAGACTGGTTGGTTGATACATTTCTGTGGGCTCATTTGCTGCTAATGCCTGTCTTTTGTGATTAAATCTACACATTCGCACATGATGGTAGGCAGTTTCTTTTCCCTCATCGCACATTTTGTAACTTGAGTCGCCATTGTATGAGCCTATCTTTTGTAGGTGTCCGCTTAGGTAATCCTGCCCTGGTTTGTCTTATTCTACTGATGTTGTCCCAGTATTCCTCGTGTTTGTTTCGGATCCTTTTCCTGGTTTGCCCTCGTGCTGTGGTTTTGGTCTCTCCAAGGGCAGATTCTGGTCCAAAGTATGGTGTGGATGATCCCTGTCTCGCTAGCTTATCCGCTTTTTCGCCATAATTAAGAAAAGACGGAATTGCAGCTAGGGCTATTCGTTTGGTTCCGAAAATAAAATTTAGGGTCATATTTGAACCTTCCTCGTAGTTTAAAGGTTCTCGTGTATGTCTTTTTTTAGAGCTAAAAATTATAAAAAATACATCATTGTTTTAAAAGTGCTATGGTTTGTATTCAAATAAAATAAATAACCACCAAAAAAAGGCGAAATTTGTATATTTTTACCTCCCTTCCTATGAGGAAAGTATAATATCTAAAAAAATAGAATCTTGATATTTTTGCAGATCTCTAGCTTGTAAGGTTTCTCTGTCCCTATGTTTCTTGGCACCACAACTCCCGAACAGTAGGAGATATTTATTGAAATTTGGTGTATTTGTTATATTTTAAGAGGGGGAAGGGATGAATGATTTGGTTTCTGAATCTTTCTAAAATGCGGACTACAAAGACAGAAGGAAAACTTGAATATATTATGTTTCAAAAGTTTTGGTATGGAATTTAAAAATCATATTTTGTTCAGTTTTCTTAAAAATTAAAAGGGGGTTAATAATTTTTTAGTGACGGATTAAAACTGAACTTGGCCTTATTTAATATCAACATTATTTTTTTTTTACTAAACACATATACTCGTAATTTGTAGTATTTATTGCGTTTTCAAATTAAATCTGATTATTCATCATGTATCTTAAAGTATTAAAGATAACTCTTCCAAAGCATTTTAATATTACGAATACGCACTATAAAGATAAAAATATAAAGTAATTAATATAATATTTAAAATGTTTATTAAGTAATCAAATTTCTAAAAGATACTCTATTAAATAATTTGCTTACAATAGACCATTATACTTACATTACGTAATAGGTTAGATATAAATGTAAAGTATTCATTGTATACATTTAATTTCAAACTCCCAATGACGATTTATTAAAAACGAGTAGAGATAATTAAGATTTGTAAATGAAAGTGTATCAGTGTTAATTACTACTAACTTTTATTAATTCAGAAAATTTCAATTTACCTACTTCCAATTTGTCTGATAGATCTACAAGGGCAAGGTTGTCGGCCTGACATGGCAAGACTGCGATTTTCAGTTAAAAAGATATTTTATTTTTCTACATGATCTCCTTCCTGACTTCAACACTCTTGGTCCAGCGTTCCTATAATGGCAGTATTGCTTCCCGAAAGTGAACGTTTGAAAGGCTGTTTAAATATTTATCTACGATCCTCTCAACTTTTTCATGGACGCGAAGCGCTTTCCAGAAACAAAGGACATGGCACACTTTTTATGGATTTGAATCACCAACAGATTTTTTTGAAATTTTAGTATTTTATTTTGGAAGTCCAAATAAGCATTTTCTTTCATTGCACCAACCTTGTAGCTATACATGGTGATACCATAAAATAAAGCCAAAAATTCTTAAAAATATTTATTTTATTTATTACAAAATACTGTCAAGATACCCTAGACTGATATTAGGCCTTTTTATATAAAAAGGATATATATTCCATACAAAGTACTTTTTTATCGTGTACAGGGTTTTTATCTGTCATGTCCTACAGGGTGCACGATGTATTATGGACCAACAAGTATACAGTCCAGTAGGCCTAAATATATTATGTTAGTAATTATTATAACCTATAGGAATTTCGTAACTTTGCAGTAACTTATTCATACATACAGCGTGTTTCCCCAAAAATTACATTTTTAGATACTGGGTGAACCAAAATTATATGGCGGTTTTATTTATATATTTTTTTGGGTAAGAGTATTCCAATTCTAGCGTTATTTAAATTGCAAGTGTAACACCAAACCAGCAAATTACTGAATAAAATTAAATACAAATTTTAAAAATAATTTGACGTACTGACTAATAACAACATATTTGTGTATTTGTTTACCAAGCGACACCATTTGTTTAAAAAACGCCTACTACGACAAATATTTTGTTTGGGTTCATCATGGGTTTATCTAACTTGTTACTGTTTGAAGTTTACCTTACTGTTTATTTTTGTTTTGAAATGATTAAGGGTTACCTTAAAACCTGTAATCTGTATTTTTACTGTAAGATATTATGCATTAATTATTATTCATGTTTGTATTAAATTGCGACATTTTACGTAATACTAAGTCACTTTTCTAAAGTTCTGTTTACATCACCCAGTATGTTTATAGTGTAGATCAGTAAAAAAAATCTTTTTACAACAGCGGTTTCAGTATTATTGTAAAAAATATAAATAAAGCTGCCATATAATTTTGGTTCACCCAGTATCTAAAAATGACTTTTGGGGGACATGATGTATTTATGAATGAGTTACTGCCAAGTTACGAAATTTTTATAGGTTATAATAATAACTGACATACTATATTATATTTAGGCCTACTGAACTGTATATTTGGTGGTTTTCATGAATAAATCGTGCACCCTGTAGGACATGACAGATAAAAACCCTGTACAAGATAAAAAAGTACTTTGTTTGGAATATATATTCTGTTTTATATAAAAATGCCTAATTTTATCAGCCTAGGGTAACAGACAGTATTTTGTAATAAATAAAATAATTATTTTTAAGAATATTTGGCTTTATTTTATGGTATCACCCTGTATAGCTACAATGTTGGCGCAATGAAATAAAATACTCATTTGGACTTCCCAAACAAAATACTAAAATTTCAAAAAAATCTGTCGGTGACTCAAATCCATACGAAGTGTGCCATGTCCTTTCTTCAGGTGTCGAAAGAGATGGAAGTCTAGGGGGTCGGCCGTACCTCAAGTCCCGCAGTTTTCCCATTCTTCCCCCTCGTCGCAAATTCTGCAACTTTTGTCCCCATTGTATTAGCCTATCTTGTGTAGGTGTCCTCTTAGGTTATCGTGTCCTGTTAGCAGCCCTATTGTTATGCGAAGTTTTTTCCTACTATGTCTGTCCTAAGTGATACCCTGTCTCGTTAGCTCATCCGTTGCCTTTTATTCCCGAATGTCCTGGTACCCACAGGACATTCGCTGTTCCGTTTTCCCAGGCCTTCCAGTTCTTTTTGGCATTTCCATGTCAGCTTGAACGTTACCTTAGAGTTTCCTAGTGCCCCTAGTGACGCCTGGCTGTCTGTTATTATGCAGATTCGCTTGTTTTTATAAGATCTTCTCTTATTTTCTTTTGCACAGTGCAGTAAAGCATATATTTCCGTTTAAAATACAGAACTGTGTGTTCCTAGGGGAATGGAGAATTGGGAGTTCCCCATTTCACTGTACACGCCCTCTCCAGTTCCTTGCCTATTGCCAACCCTTTTGTGAGCAAGTGCGTGGTCCTGGTGAAAGATAATTCTTTTCGTCTTCAAGCCAGGCCGGTTCCTGCCAATTTCGACATCCAGCTGGTCAAGCTGAGTTCTGGTTAGTTAAAGTGGCTTTTTATTTTCCACAACTATATTTCAGACCTGAAAATGCGGGGACCTATTAGAAAAGACCCCGATTTGACAACACTGCACGCTTTCATATAAATTTTAAATTTACTGGTACTATAGGAGCAATTGAGTGCTTGCCTGCAAAGCAACAAAATCATTGCCGTTGATAACGTGGTAAAAAATGAAATTCAGGTAGCATGTGGCGGAAAAATTGAAAAATATAGAAAATATCGGTGGATCACTAGAAACTTTTTTGTTGCTTGTACTATAAGAGCAATTGAGTGCTTGCCTGCACAGCAACAAAATCACAGCCGTTGATAACGTGGTGAAAAATGTAAGTTCAAGGTAGCATGGTTTAAAAAAATCGAATATTTTGATATTGCTAATTATTAGCAACAAATTAGCAACAAAATTGTATGATATAGTCAAAAATTCCTGCTATCTCTATATCAATATAGCAGCAATTTCGATTTTTCGAAATCGACTTGAGCAATAAAATAATCATTTTAGCAACAAATTAGATACACATCCCAGTGATTTTTTATCGCGTTTGGCTAATTTACCCCTGCTAGCAAGGTTGGACTAATATTCCCCTGTAATTAATTGTTCCGCTTTTTTAAGGTAATCCATTAACAGGATTTTTTTGGTATCCCAGAACAAACTGGCCATGACCTTTTCCGCCAGATGCGATTGCATTCGCTTTTTTTGGCGCTGAATGATGTTTAGTTGTGGTTAGCAGTGGCTTTAAATCCGCATTTAACAAATACGGCACCCACCTTGTACAAAGCTTTCGCATCCCTGATTCTTTGTGCAAGATATTTCGCACCCTTTCTTCCGATATGCCCACCGCCTCGGCTATCTCACATACCTGTACTCGCCTATCGTCAACACGATATTGTACACCGTGTGGCGATACAGGTGTTATTGAGTTCCAAAATTGTTTTTTTGCTTCGTTAATTTATTTCATTCCAAGCAAAAAACAGAAAATCCACCGCGTTTATTTATTCCGATTTAAGATAAGTACGAGGTAGGTTTGAAAAGTCCGTGCAAAAATAAAAACTACTTACTTGTTTGGGATAAACCTTTTTTATTTTTCTACATAGTCTCCTTTTAGGCTTATACTCTTCGTCCAACGATGTTTCAGTTTGTTGATCCCTTCCAAATAATAGGATTTGTCCAAGTCTGCAAAATATCGATCAATGTCTGCAATCACTTCCTCGTTTGAATAGAATTTTTGTCCCGCCAGCCATTTCTTCAAATTGGGGAACAAATAGTAGTCCGAGGGAGCCAAGTCTGGAGAATAGGGGGATGTAAAACGAGTTGGAATCCTATTTCCATTAATTTTGGGACCACAACTGCTGAGGTGTGTGCTGGTGCGTTGTCGTGATGGAAAAGGACTTTCTTGTGGGCCAATCGTGGGCGTTTTTCTTGCAGCTCGGTTTTCAAACGGTCCAATAATGATGAATAATATGCACCTGTAATAGTTTTACCCTTTTCCAGATAGTGGATAAGGATGATCCCTGCGAATCCCAAAAGACAGTCGCCATAACCTTTTCGGCCGAAGGAACGGTCTTTGCTTTTTTTGGTGCAGATTCCCCTTTGGTAACCCATTGATTAGATTGTTGTTTGGTCTCAGATGTATAGTAATGAATCCATGTTTCATCCACAGTAAATAAACGACGTATAAAGTCCTCCAGATTCTTCTGGCACAGCTGCAAACTGTCCTTGCAACACTTCACACGATTCCGTTTTTGGTCAAGCGTGAGCAATCGTGGAACCCATCTTGCGGATAGCTTTCTCATGTCCAAATGTTCATGTAAAATATTATGTACCCGTTCAGTCGAGATGCCCACAGCATTAGCAATCTCACGTACTTTAACTCTTCTGTCATCCATCACCATATCATGGATTTGATCAATGATTTCTGGAGTCGTGACCTCCACAGGCCGGGCCGTCCAGAACGTTCAGCGTCACTTGTGCTCATATGGCCAGTCCGAAAATTTTGAAACCACTTGTAAACTGTTCTAATCGAAGATGCAAAGTCACCATAATGTTTATCAATCTTCTCTTTAGTCTCCTGAGGCGTTTTACCTTACATAAAGTAATGTTTAATCACCACACGAAATTCTTTTTCGTCCATTTCTTGAAAATCACTCGACTTCCTTGATTCACACGAATTGCAAACACAAAGAAATAGACCAATATGGCTGACACTTGGTGTGCGTTCATTCAACAGATGCTACTAACTAAACATGACCTCGATACGCGCCGGTGGTGCCATCTCTCGGACTTTGCACGGACTTTTCAATCCATCCTCGTAAGTTTAATGTCAATTAAATATGGCACATAATAAATATAAAGGGTAATTACATCATCAAAATCCATCCCACCAATTACTACAAAAATTAATACATTTCACAAAAAACAAGTTGAAGTACCAGAAAGTGTTCAATATCATTTGAGAAAAATCTGGTTAGTAATCATGATTATCGACTTTTTATGTATAAAGAATATGTGCAGTCTAATCTGAGAGCTTTTTATTTAATATATTAAAAATATACAAATTTGTATAGTAATACAGCTAATTTACGTACTTATCAAATGTTGCGGTGAAGATTATACCACAATCTTTAATTAACAGGTTTTTTTAATTATTGGTTAGTAAATTGGAAAATTCGAGGTTTACGCAATTTTGCTGATAAGAGCCCTTACAGTTACGTATTAAACGCGAATATAACATTCACAGGAAATGAAGTCTTGTAAAAAAAATATTTTTTTATATAATAATACAGGAAGGTTAAGTACCATTTACCTTCCAGAATCCGGGTTTGTTATACCGATGGTTTAAAAACAGATAATGGAGTGGGTGTCGGTGTATTTGGGGTTAGGCCCAGAGCCTTACAGCTTTCCATTGGGCAAGCAAGCCACAGTATACCAGTCGGAAATCTATGCTACCCAAGCAAAAGTTCAAGGGAATGTGAGAAGGGGATATCACAACCAAAACATACACATTCTCTTAGATGATCCGGCTGTCCTCAAAACCTTGAACTCAAATGGTTTTATATCGAAAATCACAATGGAGTGCCTGAACGACCTAAAAGAACTTTGCGCCAGGATAGAACTTTTCCGAGTTCCTAAACACACGGTTTTAGTGGTAACAAGAGCCCGCTCATCTGAAAATATCAACCGTGCAGAGCCAGTCCTCGGACTATCAAAACAGGCGATGCAAACAGCAATAGACAGATCGTCCAAAAGAACATCTGGATCTTTTTCATGCACCAAAAAGTTGCGAAGGCAACGCTAGTTGACCCATCCAAGAAAGTAATAGCTGAGGACCTCCTTTTGGGGCACACTTAGTTAAGACAATTATTAGCACTTTTGACAGGCCACTATTATCTAAGGAAACTCTTGCAAAAAATGAGCATACAGTTCGATCCATTATAAGTGGACCTCCAGGTTTAGGCCCTTTTTGATTTTGGAATTTTCAAAGCAAAAATGTATTAAATCAGATAGCTCAAATTTTTTATGACCTAAAATTTTTTTTCGTGGTGTCAACTACCAACGACTAATAGCAAAGTCGTCTTTTTTTTTAATAGGATGACTAGATTCCGTCTGTATCTTTTATAGTTAAAATTTCATGACTAGTAAATAGGCATTCGAAGATTCTTCTTCCTGGAGCCGTCTGATCTACGGAGGCACGAGCCTTGGGCTTTTTGTGCCTAATCTCCCATTATCCTTTATACCAATCCTCCCATTAGTCTCGTTCCTTCCCCAAGTCTGTATAACCCCGAGACTGGTTGGTTGATATATTCCTTTGGGCTCATTTTCGGTTGCCCAAATAATGCCTGTCTTTTGTGATTCAATGCTTCACATTCGCACAGGATATGGTAGGCTGTTTCTTCCCCCTCGTCGCACATTCTGCAACTTGGGTCCCCAATGTATGAGCCTATCTTGTGTAGGTGTCCTCTTAGGCTATCGTGCCCTGTTAGCAACCCTACTGTTATGCGAAGTCTTTTCTACTTTGTCTGAGTAGTTCTTCCTTCGTTTTTTTGGATGGGCTCCTTATGAAGCTTTTTCCATGTCTAATTCTACTGAGGTTTCCCCAGTATTCTTCGTGTTTGTTTCGGATCCATTCCCTGGTTTGCCCTCATGCTGTGGTTTTGGTTACTCCAAGGCAGGTTCTGGTCCAAAGTATGGTGTGGATGATCCCTGTCTCGCTAGCTCATCTGTTTTTTCGTTGCCTTCTATTCCCGAATGTCCTGGTACCCACAAGAGAGTTACTCTGTTGCGTTCTCCCAAGACTTCCAGTTCTTTTTGGCATTCCCATTTCAGCTTGGACGTTACCTTGGGGTTTACTAGTGCCCCCAGTGACGCTTGGCTGTCTGTTATTATGCAGATCCGCTTATTTTTATAAGCCCTCCTGTTATTTTCTTTTGCACAGTGCAGTAAAGCATATATTTCCGTTTGAAATACAGAACTGTGTGTTCCTAGTGGAATGGAGAATTGTGAATTTCTCATTTCACTGTACACGCCCGCTCCAGTTCCCTGCTCGGTTTTGGAACCATCCGTATACCAGATGATGTCTCCAACCGTGCCGGGAAGATCGGGTTGCTGCCACTCACTTCGATCTGGAATTTTTACCTCGAAGTTTTTGTTAAATGAGTATTGGAGAATAATCTGGTCTGTTCTCTCGTCGAGGATGTTGCCGCCAACCTGACTTTTAATGTTGTTGTGTCCCAAACTAGCGTAGACACCAGTTGGTTTTTGTTGCAGTCGGAAGTAGCTCATTCTTGCCTCTCTCATCACTATGAGGTTAAGTGGTGGAAGGTCTAAGAGACACTCCATGGCTGCTGTTGGGGTTGTTTTAATTGCTCCTGTTATAGCTAAGCAAGCAAGTCTCTGTACCTTGGCCAGTTCTGTAACAGCAGTTCTTTGTCGCATTTTTGTCCACCATAAAAGTGATGCGTATGATATCATAGGCCTTACCACCATGGTAATAACCAATAAACCATGTTTGGTTTAAGGCCCCATGTTCTCCCATGAGCGCGTCTGGTTAACATAAGAGTCATCTCCGCTTTCTTTCTTATTTTCTGAAGATGTTTAGAGTCCAGGATGACACCCAAATATTTTACCTCTCCCACAATCTTCATTGTTTCACCTCGTAGAACGATTAGTTTTCAAGATTTTTCTTTTCAAAAATTTAGAGTGGTTAAGGATCACATTATGCTAGTTGCAGTAAAAAGCCTTTTATTATCGGAAGTTACAAAAGTGTTTTTAATATGAACATTTTGCTCCCAAAAAATTGTTTAGTAATTTAAAACAGAACTTTAAAAATATATAATGGAAATATTTAAATGCATGAGTGAATAAAATATGTCTGAGTGATGTGCATAGAATTGCTAAAAATTAAAAAAAGCTAACATGTTTAAGATAAATGGACTAAAAGATTTTTAATTTATAATTTATTGACTTTAATTTGACTGACCTTGACTCCCCTTTTAACAATGTGCCAAAATATTTTATAGAGAATCAAACTGATCAATTGCTTTGCTGTGGAATGTTTATTTTTGGGTTAATTATTTTGATTAGTGTTATTATTATTAATTGCTTTGTAATACGTAAACTGGTTAGATTTTCCTAGGGATAAAAATTAAAGGTCAGTTTTTAAATATATTAAATTTATTTAGTCAGGACTATTTTTTTAACAGTGTTCGTATTAATATGCAATAATACAATATTAGAGAAGAAATGTTTTAAATATTACTGTTCTTGACTTATGCTTATTCTTTATGTACTTTATGACAATAATTTTTTTATTGTCTTTACCCCATATTTGAGGCCCCTAGATGCAAAACTGGATAAATTTAATTTTTCCAGTTTTCGCTGCAAATGTCTTCACTTTATCGGAACCTTCCTTCTACATATTGTAATAAACTAAACAAATTTACCGAAAAGATTGGCTTTATTAAACAGAAAATACTGGTAGCAGTAAATTAATAATGACAACTATAGAGTAAGGATAAATTTGAACACGATTTAAAGATTTCTTAAAGTTGCAAAAAAATATAATCTAACCTTAAATTATAAAAAAATCTATATTTGCTTTTAAAAAATTGATCTTCTTGGTTACACTATTGAAAATAAAAAACATAGACCAGATTCTGATAGACTTGGTCCTCCGTTAGAATTATCACCACCTGAGAATCAGACATCTCTTAATCGTATCATGGATATCAATTTTTTGGGAAAAATTCAACCTTTGGTGCAAATTAAGTTATTTCCAATTTTAACAGAAGCATTAAGAACATTTGAAAGCATTTAAGCTGATATATCTAAATCGGTAGTAGATTAGATTAGATTAGATTATTTGAGCGGAGGTTTCAAAAATGATCTCCACCACTGCAACCTTACCAGATTTATTGTGGTTTCTCCTATCATTCTTTAGAGTACCTTGTCCAGGCCCGTCTTCTTAACTAGACTCCAGAGTGTTGACACTGGCCACTCCATATATCTCGCCGGTTTTGGCTTTTCCTCACCAAGCCTAGTAAACCTAAGCCTACATAGTGCTTCACAGTGACACCACACATGCACGGCTGTTTCTTCAGCCTCCTGACAGAACCTACACAGACTATCGTCCACCAGGCCTATTTTTTCCAGGTGCTTGTTGAGTTTGCAATGTCCTGTTAGTTGACCTACCGTTATTCTTACGACCTTACGACTGTGGCTCAGTAGGTCCGAAGTAAACTTGGCCGAGCAGGTCTTAATGAACTGCTTTGCCTGTCGCTGTCCTTGTGTTTGTACTCACCAGCTTTGAAACTCTCTGTCTACCCAACTATTAATAGATGCTTTAAAGAGGCCTGCCGAGATTCCACAGAATGGCTCCGGGCCTATTATTTCCATGACTGATCCTCTTTTGGCTAGGTCGTCGGCCTCTTCGTTACCTGGGTGGCTCTCGTGGCCTGGTACCCAGGCTACCGTAAGTTTCTTTGCCAAGCCGACTTTTTCCAGGGCCTGTACACAGTCCCCACTAGTTTGGAATTAACTTTTGGAGAACTGATGGCCTTCAGGGCCGCTTGGCTGTCTGAGTAAATGACGATATGTTTTCCTTTACTCCCTTTTTTTTTAATCAGCCCGGCGCAATGCATTATTGCTGCGATTTCCGCTTGGAAAACCGTGGCGTGCTGACCAAGACTTAAGGTTATCTTTTCTCTAGGCTTGTCTCCATAGATGCCAGCTCCTACTCCCTTGTTCGTCTTGGAGCCTAAAAAAATAGTTAGTATAAGATACCTTTTATTGTTGAAACTCAGATTATGCCATAGGTGCAACATTTTCATAAGATGGGTCGCCAGTAGCATTCTTTTCAAGAACTCTTTTAGAAAGGAAACGTCGACATTCAGCTATAGAAAATGAAAAATTGCTATGCATTAGTAGAATCTCTTTGAAAATCGAGGCATTATTTGATTGAACGTTCCTTTAAAATTCTTACAGATCAAAAGTCAGTTTCATTTATTTTCAACTACAAACATACAGGTAAAATAAAAAATGATAAAAAAGAACGCTGGCGATTGGAACTTGCACCTTACTTTGATATTATTATGGACCAGGAAAAGAGAACAATGTTGCAGACGCATTATCTCGTATTTGTGCCAACTTAAGTCCTGATCTACAGAATTTTAAAAAACTTCATGCTGAACTTTGTCATCAAGGTGTAACGAGAATGGTAGTACACTAATTAAAGCTGCAGCTCCGTTTGAACGTTTATCTCTCGATTTTAATGTGACCACTACCTTCTATACGTCACATCAAATATCTCCTTACCGAAATAGATGAATATTTCCATTTGCTTTTCCCTATCCTGATTTATCTTCTACAACTATTTTGAACTTTTGGAATGATTATATTCATTCTGATAGAGGATCATCATTTATGTCTTTAGATTTAAAACAATTTTTGCAGTCAAAAGGTGTATCAACTAGCAGAACAAGAGCATATACCTCTCAAAGAAACGAACAAATTAAACGTGAAAATGGAACAATTGGGAAAACCATTCAGTTGTCACTCAAATCCAAAAATTTAGAAATTAGTAATTGGGAATTGGTTTTGCAAGAAGCTTTACATTCAATAAGATCATAACTGTGCACTGCCATAAATGCCACTCCACAAGAAAAAATGTCCAATCATAACAGAAAATCAACAAATGGATAGTCCATTCCAACTTGGTAGAGTACCAATGTGAACAATATATAAATTAATAAAATACAGGTTTAGTATTAATCACACATATATTTAAGGATAAAGTAGATACATCCATATAAAAATGCCTATGGAAATATGAAATGAGATGCAAAAGCGGACAAATCCTTGGTTTAGTTACTTAGGCGATAATCACAATAGTTTGTGTTCAGTATCTGTGTTTCAAATTATGGCTAAACCACTGGAAACCTCGCTCAGCACAAGCGGATAATATAACCAGAAGTTTCCTGAGGAAGGGAAACATATATGTAAAACGCAAGACGACAGTCGATATGTTTAATGTTTTTATTGATCACTATACTTTTAAACATACAAGGTAAAAGTTAAATTTAAAGAAAATAGAGTAAAATAATTAAAATTTTAATATTTACTTCCCCTCTACAAGTTGGTGTTTGTGGGTATATTTAAATATTTTAAATATTATGGATTATATACTGTAAAAAGTTAAAGAATAAACTTTATTATTATTATTATTCACAAAGATCCGACATGACGTATCCTATGGCTTCGGCCCCATAGAGCGCCATGCGTCCCCTCGTTCAGTGACCTTCGGCCAAATTCATTTGCCTCAGTAAACGAAGGGAGCCAAGAACAACAGATTTCTGCATTTTCATCACCAGTTTTCGGTGACATTATGTCGGGAAACACCTCATCCCTAAAATTTCCTTCATGTCCCCCAAAACCCTAGACAACCAGTCGACGTTATCTCCGGATAGAGCTTCAAGCAAGAAGATCCTGATTTGGCTGTTTCTCCCGTTCTTTATATCATTTAGTTTCCGCTGGGCGGAGAACTCAATCCATACATGAGTTATTCGTTTTATCAAGGAGAACGATATCAGGTTTATTGGGGCAAATTTGATGCGTAGTTGGGGACGCATAATTCCAATATATGCCACAGTTGTCATTTCCCACTACTAACTCGATATCGCCGGAAGCAAATGACAAAATTGCAGTTTCATCGATGGCCTAGTAATGTCTGAGGTAATAGTAAAATACCCGAAGCGCATTGTTATGTCAGTGAATGTAACTACTGACAGCATGCGCTACACAAGCTGACAATAAGTGCATAAGGGTTTCGGGTTGTTGTCGACAGGCTCGACAAGCAGTATCAGGGATGTTGGAAAACTGACACACGTATACCAATGTGTTTATCACCCCATCTTGGCATGCTAGTAGAAAACCCTCGGTCTCAGACTTGAGCTCAGCAGATTTCAAAAACCCAAACGTAAGGTTTCGAGATAGATTGAGTCTTTCTGTGTTTCCGTAATATACCCCGTGCTGCGGCTTATTAATATGATCTTCAAAGAGCATCTGTTGTTTTGCTCTTTTAACTGCAGTTCTTACGGCTTTAGACTCAAGTCTTATAAGTGATTGGTCGTCGTTTGGATCCATTGCAAATCTAAAACCGAATTTCTCCGCTACCTTGAATAGAAATGCTCCAACATTAACTATTTCGTGTGCTCTTACTAGTTGCATCAATGGATCCGCACTTCTAGCAACTTGACTAATTTATATTATTATTATTATTATTACTATTATTATAATCTATTATACTTTTTGATCACCTTTGGAATTAGAAAAATGTATTTGCAATACATACAGCTGCTGTTAAATCAAAAAATAGTTGGTGAATTACAAAACCTGACAAATCCATTTTTTTTAATATTGACGTTATATTTACAAATATCAAAAAACGAAATATTGTTTACCGTTAGGTATCAACTTTTCGTACATTTCGTAAAAGTGACTTTTTCGCGGTTTTTTCCGTTTCGAAAAAAAAATTGTTTGTCCGGGGCTGCATCTTAGGGCCTCATTTTATGTAACAACGTAGTAATAACCTTATTATGTTAGGGCTTCTAACCTTAATTGAGGAAAAAAAGAGGCAATATATCACTATCTCGTCAAGAAGATTCAAAACAAACAGCCTTAGCATCATACTCACATCCGTGGACTAATGGGGGACTTTTTATATTTTATGTGTCGTTTAAAGCAACTTTTAAACATTTTACCCAGTATAGCCAGGTGGCGTACGTAAAAAATCTTTATCCTGTATGATGCTCAGACTGATGATTGTGAAATTTTTGACAGATATCGATATTTTTTTTCATTCAGGATCCTCTATGCCCAAAGACATTATAAAAGGAATTTCAGGAATATTCAAAGCAGTTTACCGGGTGGTGAATCGTCGGCAGGATATAGGAAATCCCATGTAATTTTTAATGGGGTCAATTATTGGCTTTCCTAATTATTTTGGAAAAAAATTTATTAAAGTTTATTAAAGAGCATGCAAATCTACGTCCATGGTAAAAACTTTAGATTTTTCGGTTACACCGTTTGCAGTTAGATGCTAATATATTTATAAAAATTGTTGATTGATTATCACCTTATATTTGTGAACAATAATAATAATACCAATTAGCTGTGAATTAACGTTGTCATTTTAAAATGTATTGCTTTATCATTATCAAAAATCCCAACTTACTGGTATCTTTATTGTTGTTTATAAATATGAGACGATAATAAAGTAATAATTTTTAAAAATATATTGGCATCTAACTCAACAAAACGGTGTAACAAAAAAATCCAAAGTTTTTACCATGGATGTAAATTTGCATGCTCTTTAATAAAATTTAATAGAATTTTTCTCTAAAATAATTAGGGAAGCCAATAATTGACCCCATTAAAAATTACATGGGAATTCCCATATCCCGCCCGACGATGCACCACCCGATACAGTGGCCAACATAATGTTAATTTTTAAATATGCTTATTGATATTTGAAATCAAGATTTTCTTTCTGTTTAGGAACCGGTCCAGTGGTCCCATACCTTTCAGTCTACGCCAGGCAACTAGGATTTTCCAGTGTTATAGTAGGATTAATATACACCATTTTGCCGATTTTTGGCATGATAGTTAAACCTCTGTTTGGTGCCATTGCTGACCGATTTCACTGTCAAAAGAAAATCTTTCTTTTTGGTAAGTTTATAATCTTTAGTTTGTCTAATGTTGATAGTTTGAAATACGTTTTGTCACAGGGACCCAAATTTAATACACCAGCAAATTAAGTTTGTCACCGTTTATTGTCCTTCAGAAAGATACATTTGGCAAAATTGGTGCATATCCATTCAGTTTGTCTCAAGTAGGGATGTTGCGAATATTTGCGCTTCTGCATCAATTTTGAGAAAGAGATAGCGATAGAAGATTCAATTACTATCTCTCTCGCACCTTGTACTTGATCAATGGTTGAAGTATAAAAGCTGTGAGTAATTTGGGTGGCACTGTGTCGGTTTGTCTCACTGTGCGACGCAAAGAGTAATATGAACTTATTTTAAATGAGATGCACAGGACCGAGTTTTTCAGTGTATAGTGTGCCATTTGCGTGATAATAAATGGTGGAAGCTCGTAATTATAAAACTTGTTCCTTCACTTCGGTGAGCTCTGCTCGACTAGTTCTGTTAGCCTTCTGTTAAATTTTTCTATATACAGCTCTGACATTTCTGCTTCTTCCTGTCCAAATTCCATCATTCCACTACATCTATGTTACACTTCTTCAGGTTATATTTTTGCTCTTTAACATATTGATCCTGGGGAGGTATTTCTCCCATATCCAGCTCCAACAATATGCTTAGATGATCGCTTCCCATATCTGGGGTTATTGAAGTTTTAATACATGTTTCCATGTTTTTTGTGCATGGGTGGGGCATCCGGTGCCTTACATTTTTGGCATTATAAATTGGGGGGGTGTCTTTTTTTTTGTAAAAATTTGTGTTTTAAAAAAAAAGTTCATTTGTTGTTTTTTTATGCTTTGGGTTTTTTTTATTATTTTTTAAATTTTAGGTATTCATATGTGCCCTTTAGAAAAATGTCGCCCCTTTGAAGAATCGTCAAAAATTTTCGCACCAGTTTAATTTATAAACTCTGAAAAAAGGGAAAATTGCTTTTATTCAATAATATTAATATTATAATGTGATTTTAAAAAAAAAAATTATTATAGTCATGATTATATTTCATTTATTCACCCAAAATTAAGTATTGTTTCGTAACATTTGGGGATGAAAGGGATCTTTTTTTTACGCCTTTTTCCCCAAACAAAATTCCCAAAAGTTTCTATGGTAACAACAGTACAACTTTAACTCTGCAACTGTATAATTGTCTCTGTCATCGACTGAACAGTTCGAAAGTCGATTTAACACGGCCCTCGGGATTTCCCCTATCCCTTTTTAGTAACCTGGAAAAGAATAAGCTCTTTTATAATGTTTTTTAAAAAAAAAAAAGGCAGAAATTTTTTAGGTACAAAGCTGTAAAGTCTCTAAATAGTACTTCAAGTAAAAAATTAAATTTATGATTTTTTAAAAATTACTACAAGTCCAAGTATTAATTAAAATGTACTTGCTTTCCAAGAAATTAAAACGTTTTAAAAGTACTACCAATATTTTACTTAAAGTAAAACAAAGTACGAAGTAAAACAAAGTATTGAACTAAACCAAAGTAACTGATGAAAAAAAAAATTACTGAAAGTAAAATAGTTTACTTGACTAGCTTTTTTTTAACAAGGAAAGAAACCTAAAATTATTACCGCAAATGAAAATGTATCTTTAATAATTTAATTTTTCCTTCCCTTAAAATCTGTTATTGTGATGGGGGGATTGAGATTTTTAGCAAAGTTTTTTTTTGGAAAATTTTTTTTGGTTTGGGGTTCAAAATAATTTTTTAGTTTGATCCGAATGCATTTTTGATTTTATATTTTAAATTCTTATGACCTCCCAAAACTAGTGATTAACCCAGCATTTTTTTGCAGTTTTACCCTTTTATAAATCCTAATTTTTCTTGTTTCTCTAAAAGCAAACGTATAAACTAATGCACGTACCTAAAGTCATAAACCTTTTAGTATTATAAGTATTAATTAAAACCATTTGGTTCCGTATTAAAAAAATAAATCTGGTAAAAGAGCTTAAAGAGAAGAAAGTGGCGAGATAATGATTGTGAAATAAAATTTAAAATACAAGTATCTTTAAATGGAGTTAGAAACAAAAAAAAAATTTTTTTCAAAAATTTTTAAACTAGTATCTATACAATATTTTGATGATTTTTAAAGTACCTATAATATTAAAGGTATTTAAAAATAATTGTAATTTTACCATTCTTGGTGTCGTTAACAATTGAATTAAGTGCAATAATGTTTTAGTTAGCAAAGGTCGGGCGATCTTCTTGTTTTATCTAACGTGAATAAATTGGCTGATTGATTGATTTTTTTTTACTTCAAGTTCTTCTTATTTAATTGAAGTACTTTTTTTACTTTAAGTACACCGAATACTTCAAGTACTTGGAAAAATACTTCAAGTAATTTACTTGGTCAAATCAAGTAAAAGTTCAAGTATTTTGATATAAATTGATCAAGTACAAGTACTTCCTAATAAAAATTACTTGAAGTAAAATTTTACTTCAAGTACTTCAAGTTTTGACAGCTCTATTTAGGTACAAAAATTATGTTGAGGAAAAAAAAATAGTGTCGGGGGCCTTATGTACTGTTTGTTATATTGTTGTCAGATAGGTTTATTGTAAATATTTTTTTTTGAAGGGAGCAGTAAAAAATATAGAGCTCACTACAGAATTTACTCTTATTGAAAAAAAAATTAATAATTTCCCCAGTATCTTAATATTGACTTATTATCATTGTTTTAAAAAAGAATTATTGATTTTAGCCCAACTATTAACCGCAGCTGCCTTTTTGTAATTTTTTGGCACCCAAAGTGCCTAATGGACCATTGAAATTTTTCTTGTGTTGATGGTGAGGCTTTTTTTCAAATGAAGTTGGAACGAAAGTTGATAGTAGATTGCTGGAAAAATCCAGACAAAAATGTTATGGCCCAAATGTGAGGTAAGCATTGGTATTAGTTTTATATTAAAAATATGGGGGAAGTTGAAAACAATGTTGTCTTTAAAATTTTTGACTTTTTTTTACATAAACTTATGAATTCTTGCCGAAAAGGCTTATGTGGTGCATTTACAAATAAGATAAGAAAAATCAAAAAGGGGACAAAAAATCCATGAAAAAAATTTTTTTTTCCTTTTTTTTTTTTTATTGATATTTTAAAAACTTAAAACCTTTTGCGATTTCTAACCAACCTATTTTATAGGAAATGTATTACTTTTTAAGTTTTTTCTGTTTGGGGGAAATTATAAGCAATAACGAAAAAAAAAAATTTTTTTTTTTTAATATTTAGTCCTTTTAACAAATATTTCGGACATTTAAGAAAAATTTTTTCTACCTCAAAAGAAAAGCCGAACTATTTCAAAACAATTTTTGCCAATTCTACCTTTCTCATAAAATGTACGATATTTTTTTAAAAATAAAAAAAAATAACGTATTCTTTCTTTTCTTAATACAAAAAATTTTCTGGGCTGGATGGCATACCAGCAATCGTCTTAAAAAAATCTCCCGAGCTTGCCCCCTCCCAACTCGCCTCTTTTAATCTCTTACGATACGGGCATTTTCCCGGAGAGCTGGAAAGCTACGTGTGCAACCTGCCCCAAAAAGGGTGCAAAACTCCCCTTTTAACTATAGACCTACACTATGGAAAAAAAATGGAGAAACATTTAAAATTTATCAAGAATTTTTTTCCTCAATATTTAAAATTTTAAAATTTTATGGACCTCTAATATCAAACCCCTTTTGATTCTTGTTTTTTTAAATTTTTTAAAAAATATTTTTTAAAATGGTTTTTTCAGAAGTGAAAAATTTTTTTTTAAAAGGGGAAAAAGGGAAAAAATTCCCTTTTAACATTTATTGAAATTTTAAAAGGGTTTCGGGTTTGTTAAAATTTGCCTGGTTGTGTTTCTCCGAAAAAAAAATCCCCGGGGTATATTTTTTGATGATAAAAACTGAAAATTGTTAAAAATTTTTAAGTGGGGAGAAGCAAGCTTCAATGCAAAACAATTAAATCTCCACAGATCTATTAAAAAACAAAGGGTTTTTTCACTTTGGAAGATCAGAAAAACTGCTGTGTCCTCAAGCAAGAATTTCCAGATTTTTTACTCTAATTCAAACATTCGATATGGGCTTGGGGAAATGGGACTTTATGAACGGTGCCCGCAAAGTTACATTTCCGCTAAGAACAGGGCTGCCAGGATTGAGTTTCAAAAATCATCTCCCTGGACCCTAAAAAATGAAAAATGTGTTATTTTCGGATGAAAGAAAATTTAATCTTTTGGATCAGATGGAGTAAATGGGTAAGACGCCCAAAGAGCTGCAGATTAAATCCTAAGTATACTTTACCTTTGAAACATGGCGGTGGCAATGTTATGGTTTGGGGATTTTTTTCGGGAAGGGGTATTGGGCCATTAGTGCGTGTGGGGGAAAAATGGTTTTTCGTTTTTTCCATCCCGGGTAATTGAGAAAGGGCCCCCCTGCCCCAAAAGTCCGGGACCTGAATCCAATCGAGAATCTTTGGGAAGAATTGGATCGCCGTTTGCGGCAGAAAAAAAAGGACAAATTTAAAAATCAAGACAATTTATTTAACGAATTAAATACAATTTGGCATTCCATATCCATGAATATATTGATAAACTAATATTGTCGATGAAATCTAGATGTATAGAGGTTATAAAAGCAAAGGGTTTCGCAACCCGATATTAATTTTATAATAAAGAAAAATTGAATAAATATATTGTTTCTCCACTTTTTGCCTTTTATTTAAAAAATATTTACATATATTTTAGACAAATAGTTAGTTTAAACGTTTAAATGCAGGCAACCACTAATTCTGATTAAAATATTTCTAAAATATAAACGAAAGTTAATAAAAATGTATTTGTTTCTCCACTTTTTGCCGATAGTGTATATCTTTTCTTTCTGTTGTTTGCAAAGTAGTGGACAATTCATTAATTCCCAAATCTTGAAGTATCTGGACAAACACAAGATCTTACATGATAGACAGTTTAGATTCCGTCAGCTGATTTTATTTTCTTTGTCTCACACAACTGAAACAAGTCCCTTGAGTTTGTTGTTTTAGAATATTGTTTTCATGTCGGGGGAATGGCGTCTCCGACAACACTTAGCATTCTGGACTCCATTCAAAGAAGAGCCGTTCGTCTTATTAATGTCCCACGTTTTCAAAAAGGGTTCCCCCTTACCCACCGTCGAGCTGTAGGGGATCTGTTGCTCTTCAATAGGTATTTCCACGGCTTCCGCTCAGAGGAGTGGGCCAATTTAATCCTCTGGCAGCTCCCAACAGAGCAACACGTTGTGCAACTTTTATGCATCCTTTTACAGTTCAACCAGAGAGGCCCCGAACTTCCGTTTTCTTCGTTCCTTCATACTCAAAGTGTCCAGACTTTGAAACCTGCTACCCGCAGAAGTTTTTTCTTCTCTTTCCAGTCTCTAAATATTTAAGTCCCGTGTGAACAAACTTCCTCTTACCACTCCAAAGACACCCACGGTACGTTAGTACTTAGGCACCAGCCTTCGTGGACTGTCCAAAGATAAAAAAACCTTTTTGAGGGAGCATTTCTTGATTCTTGTTATATGCAACTTTCTGAAGTGTTTTTAGCAAAAACATGTCGCTACCTCATACAGCACTGCAACGTACGAGGTCTTCGTCTATGACCTTTTTTCTAATAAAAGTACTCTACTATTGAATTTCGTGATATTGAACACACATCTCGACAGAGGAAATTTCTAACCAGTTATGTTACTAATACCTCTTTAAAATCTTTTTATTTTTCGGCTTATCGTAGTGACATTATTTTAAGCATTATTTTTAGTGTCCAAATGACACATTATTTTGGACTGAATACTCTAATGGTTTCATTATAGTCCTCAGTCTACGGGCGGAGACAAAATTCACAGGGCCGGAACCGGTCATCGGTATATCTTATGGAACGGCCAAGCAGTTCATATCAGCCTTGGACACAAAGAGAAAATCTTCGGTACTGGCATGGACTTCCGGGTCTCAGAAACTCGAACCACCGAACCAACAATGTGCTGTCAAACTGCTGGAGCAATCAAGGGTACACCTTAAGACTCTGGTTACTCTGGTAGGACTGTACACGGGACACTGCAGATTAAAGTACCACATGCACAAGATCGGCCTAGCGGAAGACGCCGAATGCCGCATGTGCATGGAGGGGGATGAATCGGAAGAACACATACTGTGTTCGTGCCCAGCACTGGCACGACTAAGATTCGCAATCCTCGGCAATGACACCTTGTTGCTGGGGGAGGTGAAAGATCTCTCCCCCAACAGGATCATCAGATTTATTAGGAGTCTGGACCTGGTGGGAGAAATATAAAAGGGTGTGAGCCACAATAGACCGATCGGTCGCGGTGGAAGGGTGTTATACCCACTCACTTTAAACCTTATCCCACCTAGTCCTCAGTTTGGGATAAAAAAACGTAAGACATGACTGCTCTTCAAAATGTATTTTGTCTTAATAATAGACATGTATTGTCAAAAATGGAATTGAGAATATTTTTTAACAAAATTTACAAAATGTTTTATTTAATTAATGCCAAAAGATAAGTTTTAATTTTTTTTTCATTTCTCTTTGCATAAGTAACTATTTTGGCAGTAACTTCATTTTTATACGGTATAAGATGAATATTGATTGTATTTTCTGGTTCCATTGCCAGTCTATATTAAATTTAGCTAATTTTGTCTAAATGTAACGATAAACTTTAAAAAATAATCTTGCGCCACTATAGATGACATTTCATCAGATTCGGTAAGAAAAAACAGCTAATTAATATTGCTAAAAATTATTTTGCAGTTTTATTTATTAACTTGTTTATTTAATATATGACGTATATTCTATAAATAAATATCTGAAAAAAGTACGAGTATAAGAGTGACTGCAAAATTGGCCTGTTTAAATGCTCAAAAATTTTTCTGCCTGTGCAAAAAGCAAGATTTATTGTTTTAAAAGCTATACATCCTTTAAATAAAGGGTTCTTCTTCTTGTTTTTCTTCCTGGGAGCCGTCTTGATTCACTACCGCAGGCAGGCAGCGCGGCTTCTTGGGTTTTTTGTGCTTAATCTCCCATTATTTTTTATATCAATCCCCCATTAGTCTTGTTCCTTCTACAAGTCTGTATAACCCCGAGACTGGTTGGTTGATATATTCATGCGGGCTCATTTTCGGTTGCGGCGCTTCACATTCGCACAGTATATGGTAGGTAGTTTCTTCCCCCTCGTCGCACATTCTGCAACTTGGGTCCCCATTGATGAGCCTATCTTGTGTAGATGTCCTCTTAGGTTATCGTGCCCTGTTAGCAACCCTACTGTTATGCGAAGTATTTTCCTACTTTGTCTGAGTAGTTCTTCCTTCGTTCGTTTAGATGGGCCCCTTATGAAGCTTTTTCTATGTCTTATTTTACTGAGATTTTCCCAGTATTCCTCGTGTTTGTTTTGGATCCATTCCCTGGTTTTCCCTCGTGCTATGGTTTTGGTCACTGCAAGGGCAGGTTCTGGTGTCTAAAATATGGTGTGGATGATCCATGTGTCACTAGCTCATGCGCTTTTTCCTTGCGTTCTATTCCCGAATGTCCTGGTACCCACAGGAGATTAACCCTGTTGCGTTCTCCCAGGACTTCCAGTTCTTTTTGGCATTCCCATGTTATAAGGGGTTAACTAACACCCTTGTTTTAGCTTTACGCACGCCGCCAAATAATTAAAAAATAGTGTCTTCTTTACATTCAATATATGGTTTCTGAAGTATTTTTGCCCCCTGTAGACAAATTCGTTTTGCTCCATTACCCTCCAGTCTTCAGCTAATTGCTGAAAATCTTTAGAAATAAATTAATAGCAACAAATCATTTTAAAAACAAGTTTTTATTTACATGTACTAAAAAATAATATAAACTTCTAATTAAATCAAACCCATCGATTTATTACATTACAAAATTTATATGATACAAAATTTTTTTGCAAGATTTACCTGTGCAGATAAACAAGAATACTGTATGTAACTTGATCTTGACATAAGTTATTCTAAGAAAAAAATTACATATTTTTTAAATATTGGTAACATGATTTTATATCATATAAATTGTGTAATGTATTAAATTAATGGGTTTGATTTAAATTAAAGTAATTTTTTTTATTTTCTTCTTTTTAGTACATGTAAATAAAAGTTTGTTTTAAAAATTTTCTATATCATGGAGGTACATAAAAAAAACATGGTCCACCATCTTTGGACCCTGCCCTATTAGATTTGAGTGACGTGACTTTATTTTTTGTAATTTTTTTCAGCAAACCCTTACATTTAATACCCATAATATGGGAGTGCATAAAAAATAACTACTCCTCTTTCTTGAGCGGTCCGCCATGACGAGTCTGCATATTTGCGAACTAACCCAAATGTTAGTCGAATTTAAGAATTTGAGCAAAAAGTACCTTTTTATCTGTGGTTTACTGTATTTACTTACCATCAATTATTTAAAGTTTAAATTAGTACTTTTATAATTGTTTAAAAACTATTATTATTTTTAATATATAAAAATTTTTTTAATAATTATTTTATTTTTTAGAAATATAAAATTGTATTAAATTTGAACCACCAATAACCTGATTATAAAAAATTGTAATACACAGGATCCCGCACTAAACTTATGGAAATTGGTTCCCGGTCAAATTGGCTGAAATTGTATTATGTTATACTCCATGCTATTCTGATCAAATGTGTCTGGTACACAGTCCGGAACTGCCCACATTAAAAGATACAAAGTCACAAATTATTTTAAGAAACCGATTTAAATGCAGACGTTTCCTATCTAAGAAATGATTTTTTTACCATAAGTTTAGTGCGGTGGCGTCCTTTAAAGTTTTTCTCATAAAATAACTTTTTTATTTCTTGTTCTAGCTTAGCTGTCGAATGTCATCAAAAGACCTAGCTATACTTTGCAGAGACTGGAAACTTTCAGAATACTGTGATACTTCTTTAGATCTCATGAATGCATCCAAAATAACTTTCCTTGCAACAGTACCGATGGCTAAAACATTACTATTTAACAGTACTGACATCGCAAGGGATGGAAATAAGGTTTTTAAGGAAACGGTAGAATTTCGCGTCGCTAATGTCTCAATTGTGGAGGGGGAGTTTAACCCTGTGTGTCCCAGTGACGGAATCAGGAGTTCATGTAACTTGGGATGTAGTGATAAGGATATTGATAATTTGCTCTTAAGAAACGAGGTAATTAATGGTGTTCATATTAATAACTCTTCGTTAAAATGTATTATTAAATTGTAGATTAAAGATTCAGACGCCTATGGCACATACAATTTTGGGTGTTTCTTTTGCTGATGATGACTGCTTGGATGGGACAGGCTGTATCTGTTAGTATAGGAGACGCGATATGCTTCGAGATGTTAGGTAAGACAATCTATGTTTCTATTGTCACCCCCAAAGAGAAGTGACATAACTTAAAAACTTGGTTATGTTAAAATGGCCAATAAAAAATTGGGAGGTTTTTAAGGTATTACTTCTTTTTAATGTCCATACTTATGCAGGCGTAGGGTTCCCTTTATATCTGTGTTGCACCAATTTACACAGATATGCGGACCACCGGCCTAACGTGCCTTCCGAAGCACATGGAAGGGTTTACTAGGCAGATATACTACACGGTGGTTTGCCATTGCCTTCTGTGAGGTGACGAGCTATGAAAAAGTCCAATGGACCGTGCGGCAATCGCACCCGGGTCTTCACGGCTGAGAGGCGGGTACGCTGCTACTCCACCGGCTCGCCACAAGGTGTTACTACGTAAGGAGTAATGAAATGTGCATCAATTGATTTACACCAAATAAAGAATGGTTGACTCTATTGATACCATATTGTGATTTTTTAATTCTTTTTTAAGCCAAAAAATCCACAATATTTAATGTATTTTTTGGCTTATGTCACTTTTCCTAAAAATTAATTGTCACAAATATGGCACTTTTAAAGTTATGTCGTGTTTCCTGTTACATGTTAGTAGGTTAATGGCAATTTACACAAAAACAGTTACAACAACATAGGAGTCACTTTTTTTTAAAAAAATTCTTACATGAAACTTAAATTTCGTCTGAAGCAATAAAAAAAAATGTTGTATAACAACGAATTTGGCGTCTTTTACAAAAATAATTCCTAATTACTGTTACCAGTGCTAATGCTTTGGCAACAGTGTTCGTTTATACACGGCTGGCACACCAATTTCTTACTACAGAGATATTTAGTGCGATAAAAGGAGATGTCAATTTAATGGACAAAGGCTTAGCGAAATAAAAACAGGAATTCAAAATACTTTCTCACAAAGATACTTGAGCAAAACGGTAATAAAATTTTAATGGCCCTTTTTGCTAAAATAGGGTATTATTTTTTTACACTGAGCCAAAAGTCTATTATAGAATTATTTGCAAAAACAGGATTAGGGGAATTGTCAGAGGAAAAGTCAATAAGCTTTTTTTCTTCCAATAAAGGTAAAGAAGAAATTATATCTCCTTGAAAAGAATTGCGTATCCAGTTGTTCGATCCAGGTTTATTACGAAAATACTCTTTAAATGTTTATTGAAGCTGTATGAGATGTTCAGTAATATCTCTTTTAATGTTTTCGTTAAGAGTCCATTCGCGCCGCGAAAATTGGATCCAATTTGGGGTTCGGGGCATAATGTTTTTCTCAAAAACGGTATAAGTTATCGATAATTTTCAGAAACTATAGGAAAGCCAACACAAGGCTTCTGCTGTAATAGTTTTTAAATTTGGATTTAGTTTTTAATATATTCTTGAGTGAAGTCACCCTAAAATCGGTTATGTTTAGATAATATTTTCTCTTAACTCGAATCATATTTCAAAAACCGTTACAGCAGAGGCATAGAATTTTTTCCTTACCTAAAAAAGGTGTATAATTTATGTCATTTAAGTAAAAAATATTTTCCAAAACTTTTTCTCCGTAGGCTTGCAATCGGAAACAACATCGCATCCCCCAATTTAAAAAAAAAAAAATTTAAAAGGTAGGTGGAAATTTGTTAGTCACCGCCCACCGTCTCCGCGTCCTTTTGCCCGACCCCTAAGGTGTAGCGTAAATGCACTCTTAAGTTAAAGTTTATTTTTTGATAAAAAGCTGCTAAGAGAACCAAAACAATCAGACATTGATTACAAAGGTTGAACTTGTTTAGTATGGCTTCTATTCTATCATACACATTGAAAAGGCCTACTCCTGAACCTTGTAATGACATATTTAGTTCACTAAATTTTAAAAAAATATCCAGATAAGTCTCGGTTCGCTTGAACCCCCTTCATATAGCTCGCGAACCACCGCTTGAGAAACGCTGTTGTATTTAATACAACAGTAATTAAAAGGTTGTTGAATTTTTATCAGAATTAGACTTAAAAATAAAAACTGCTGTTCTAAAAAAAATATGGTCGAGCTGGTGTAGTGGGAGCGTACCAGCCTCTCACCGTGGAGACCCGGGTGGCAAACCACTGTGTAGAGATCGAACGCTGTAAGAACAACACCGATACGTCACGGTCTCTTATGGCAAACCCGTATGAAACCGTGACGTATCGGTGTTATTCTAACAGCGTTCGATCTCTAGTATTTCTGCCTAGTAAACTTTCTCACATGTGCTTCGGAAGGAACGTTAACCTGGTGATCCCGCATATCTGTGTAAAAAGCAGTTGGTACGCAACCCAGATATGTGCGAGAGGGCACCTGCAATCTGCATAGAGTATGGTACATTAGGAAGAGAGAGACTAATAAAAAAATATCTCTAAAAAATTAAATCAAAATCATTTTCATTTTATTAATTGCTCGAAGACATTGCCCTTGCCGGGTCCGGTGTCGTTTAGCTTCATTCGATTTGAAAAAAATAAATATTACAGATAAAAAGAATACATTTTGTTTAGTAGATTTCAAAAAGAAAAATGCATTTCTGCAGAGAAAAATGAAATTAAAAGTCGAAAAATCACTATGTTTTTAGGTTAAGTAAAAGGCCAGAATTTGCGACGTTGTCGGACCAAAAAAAAATTTGTTTGACAGCGCATTTATAATAAAGAAATTTTACAATTTAATGAGGAAAACCTTACTACAACTAACCAGAAGTAGGTAATAGTTTGGAAGTTGTTGTTTGTTAGTTCTGGTTAGTTTTTCCTATAAAAAAAACTTTATTTCTGGTAAATGGAAAAATTCGGCCATATTACCTTAGTATATTTTATATGGGAAATAAAGAAATTATTTTTTTTTGTGTTAATGTAAGTGAAAAAAAATCAAAATATTGCTGTTTAAAAATGGAGCTAAAGTTCACCGAAGCCGCTCTTGCCCATCTTTATTGTAATCCACTCACAAGGAGACGGCACGGCCTTGGGGTCGGTGATTTGGCTCAATTTTTTGTGGTGCTAGAGAGCACTTGGTATATCACAATATTAAAATACTAAGGCGCACTATTAAGAAAATCCGAAAAAAATCGTTTTCATTTTTTTTGTGTAGCATACGTACTTAAAATGTAACACCATTGTCAAACAGCTATGTGGCTCAGGCGGTAGCGTTCCTTCTAACCCGAAGGTTCCGGGTTCGATTCTGCTCCATGCCTTACTTTTTTTACGTAATTAATTATTTTTAATATAATTATTCTTTAAAATACTTCTGATTTTTTTTTAAGTTTAGTAGTGTATTTTTTATTCACAATTAGAGAAAAGAAAATAAAATATTCTGAAGCCGATTTGCATGACATATTTATTTACATTATAATAATTTGCAAAAACCACAGTAATAGTTATTATAGAAACATTCAAAACAATAATTATTACAACACACGGGGTTTGTAAGGTAATCATTGAAAAACATAGGTACATCATTTACATTCATAAAAAATATTCTGTCAGTACATAGTTTTGAGGCATAGATATGTAAACTAATGTTACAATTATTTAATAGAAAAATTTGATATAAATAAATTTAAGAGGTATTTTAAAGATTAATAATATTAAAAATAATTAATTACGTAAAAAAAAATAAAGGCATGGAGCAGAATCGAACCCAGAACCTTCGGGTTAGAAGTCTCCATTTCCAATTCGATAATGCTTTATTTGTATCTAATATATTTTACATTACAACTTAAAACTACAAATAATACAGTATAAATACAGTATTCTTCGCACTCTCCCTTTTACCTTTTCAGGTCTTGAGAGAAGAGAAGCCGGCCAGTGAATACTGGGCGGGGGCGCGATGAAGCCCGGTGGTAGTTGCAGTTGCTTAGTGTTATGCAAGCACAGCTTTTACCGGTCGTGACCTTTCAAACCTTTTAAACTGTCTCATTACTTAAAGTTTAAAAATATTTGTTTTGTATGAGCTTTTTGTTATATGTTTAGTCGATAGTATTCACAGGAGGTTAAAGGTCCCGAACGCTACTGCCTGAGCCACTTAGCGATTTGACAAAAATATTACATTTTTAGTATATATGCTACATAAAAAAATAAAAAATTTAAAAACGGTTTTTTGTGGGATTTTCTCAATAGTGCGCCTTAGTATTTTAATATTATAATGTACTAAGTGCACTCTATCACCACAAAAAAATTGAGCCAAATCGCCGACCCTAAGGCCGTGCCGTCTCCTTGTCAGAATAATGCAGTGTTTCTATCACTTTAAGTGATGAGAAAATAGCTGGACGCTTGTACTGCATCCAACCTGCATGCTTCAGCCAACAATATGCTAACGAATCGCTGTCGTCCGTCGTCGTATTGGAAGTAAAACAAGGAAAATTATTGTCGTTCTCTTTTCAATCTGGAACTATACTATATGTATCTTACTTTATTTTATATCTTACTAATTTTACTGTTTTTTAGCCCAGATGCTACTCGTACAGCCCAATTAATTTTTTGCAACCCACTCGTATAATTACAATGTTTGACATTTTTTATTTTAATATTTAATTTATAATTACCATAGCGAGCAATATAAAATTCAATTTGCCTCACAATATAAATGCTAAATTTTGCCACCATGGGCGCTAGTGTGTAATCACCGAGGTCACGAAGGTTCTCTATAACCTTTATTTAATGTCAAAATATGTCGCAATATCTCTTTTTATTATGAATTTTCTTTTAGGGGATAAACCTAATAGATATGGTTACCAAAGGATGTATGGTGCTCTCGGATGGGGTCTGCTGTCGCTGTTAACAGGAGTAATTGTAGACCAGCTGAGTAAAGACAAATCCTATACGGATTACACTGCATGCTTTTACCTGGCAGCTGGATTTTTGGTGTTGGACTTTTTCGTTTCGTGTACCTTAAAAGTAAGTTTAGTTTTTATTTTTAATTTGTCCTTTTTAGTCAACTGCAGGAGAATTCTGGATTTCTCTCCGAAAGTTATGGAGTAAAAATAAAAATTTTTACTCTAAAAGAAAAACTTGCTTCTTTTGGACAGTTTTTGTCATATAAAAAAACATAGAAAAGCTAACTTTTGTAGGGAAAATCCAAACTTTCAAAAATTAAGAAAAAATAATACATTCCATTTACTAGCTAAACTTTATTAAGATTGTAAATTTTTCATATATGTAGATTTCAAATGAAAGGTTAAAGAGGAAAATATGATAATTAATATTTTATAAATTTTACGGGATGTCAATTTTTTTAAAAATATTTATATATATTTTTAAAATCTATATGTATCAGGTAAAATAAAACTAAATTAAAATACAGGGTTCCCATAATAGACTACTTATTTTAATTGCTCAGTAAAATTGTTAAAACTAACATTTTATTACACTTAATTACAATTCTCTTTGGGATTTACTATAACATACGACTTATCCAAACTTTTAAAAAGTACGTCTTTTAAGTAAGTGCCATTAACTTCAATGCACTTTTCAAGATTTGACAAGAAATGATTCATGACACGATGAAGGAAAACCTATCTATTCACCGGACCTCTTCAGGAACTCGAACTTTAAGATCTTGGATGTTTTCTGGACGAGTTGCAAAAACCTTTGACTTTAAATAGCCCCACAGAAAAAGTCTGATGCAGTTAAGTCCGGGGACTTTAAAAGCCAATTTAAATCCCCAAATAGTGAAATGAGTAGGACATTAAACACTTCTCGCAGAACTTTTTTAGAGTTTTTAGCGGTATGTAGTTAGGTAGGCAGGTTTAAAGTGAGTGGACTTTTTACGCCCTCCACTGCGACCGCTCGGTCTATTGTGGCTCACACCCTTTTATATTTCTCCCAATAGGATCGGACTTCTAAAGAATCCGATACCAGATTGGGAGAGAGTTCTTACATCTCCTCTTACTCGTGTCGCTACCGGACACGAGCACAATGTGTTCTGATGCGTCCTGGTGTCCCTGTCTCCTGGAGAGTATGACGAGCAGACGATTAGATCCATCATGTCCTCCTCTCCCGGTCTAGTGACGTGGGTAGCTACCAGGTTCTTGTTACAGGAACCAGATGTTCTTTCTGAGGCCGCATCTCCGGCCTTATCCTATGAAAACGGTCCTATCCGCTTTCTGTTTAAAGCCAGGGAACCCTTTTTTCCTATAAAGGCAGTTCTGTCCGCCTTCTATTTGGATTCAGGAACCCTTCCTAAGCACCTGTTTGTTCGGGATGAATTAGCCCTTCCCCAGGCGCCGGTGACTTCAAGGGGCACCTTACGAAACGGATTCACCCGTTTCGGTAGGCGCACCTTTGTCTGCTTGACCTGATGCACTCTCGACAAGTTATCGTTTCGGTCATGGCACCTATGTCACTTTTTTCCCATGAAAGCGATTCTGTCCGCTTTCTGTTTAAGAATAGGGAAGTAATAGTCCACCACGGCAGAACCCCGCATTACCGCAGTAAGGCTAGCTACTCTGAGAGGTCGCCCTGTATCTCAGAGGCACCGTTAGGGGACACCTGTTTAAGGCACGGATCCCGTTCCATACGGTGGCAACAAGATTGCCGATAATCAGCAACTTTAGCGCATGTTTCAAAAGATCCTCTGGGCCCAACCACAACGACGATGTGTGAACACAGCGGTTGGGCCAAATAAGTAAGGACGCCGGCTTTATCTAGGAAAAATATTTAGCGGTATGTACTGTCGCTTCATCTTCTATTATTTACTCTTTTATATTTTTACGCAAAAAACTCGTTGTTGAACTGAATAGTCCATGAGAATTAAAAATATACATTAAATTATGTGTTCAAACCTAATGATGCTTTATTAGAAAGATGACCTTTACGAAAATAATTTTTCCTAGTTTTGAAAGGTGCCTACTCGATTAAAAATATGTTGATTCAAATCCCAAAGGCCATAAAATATAATAATATAAAAAACATACTGACTTATCTCATATAAAATTTATTTCAATATCAAAATAGGTAGTCTATTATGAGAACCCTAAAAGGAATGTTTCCTTATTAAACAAACTAAAATACATTTTATTTTATTCTAATTAAAATGACCTTTTGGTTCAGGCATTTTTATTATTTAAATATATTTGGAATTCTCACGTTGCCTTGATAATTTGGCTGTTTATAGATTTTGGCAAGGAGAACAGTAGTATCTAATGAAATAATTTTTAATGCGTTTACAAATTAAATACAATTAAAAAATACTATCTTGATAACCTAAAATGAAACGCCTTGTATGTCATAACTCTATAGAGAACCTGCGTGACCTTGCTGATTATGCACTAGCGCTTATGGTGGCAAAATTTAGCATTTAATATGTGAGAGAAATTGAATTTTATCCTGATCGCTATAGTAATTATAAATTTATTATTTAAATGAAAAATGTCAAACATTGTAATTATAAAGAATGGGTTTCAAAAAATAAATGTCCCGGATTTACGGGTATCATCTGGGCTAACGAAATAGTAAAATTAATATCATAATAAATATACAGGGTTACTCATGTAGTAGATATAACCTCATCGACGATTTTTTCAGTTCAAACCCTATATTTTATTGCAGATTTATTACCCCCAAAAGAGCTGATTTTAAAAATAAAAATTCTATGACCTTATTTGACAGTTTTGTAGGTAGAGGGTCTTATTTTTTTGCTTATTTTCTTTATTTTGTGTAAGTGGGTACCAGAGATACTTAAAAACGCTTTTTAATATCTGTCTTGTAACTATGGTATGGTACATTCCACAGTAATTAGCTGATTTCTTGACCGCAATAAAATTTAAATGACAACCCTCAGTGGAAAACCCAACCATAAATAAATTGCTTGACAAATATCTATTGTGTAGGCACCGCACCTTTTGACAGGTCCTGATTACCTACTAATATTAATAGTTTAGGTAAGCTATTTTGGATGCTCAATAACACACGAAAATATATTGACAAAATCCAAACGACTGATGAACTAAGACGAAAAAACTCTGCTTTATATTCAACACCTGCAATTTGTCTTTAACCTACATAATATACCAAAAAGTAGGTACAATAATAAATAAAGGAAATTTTAAGTCAGGACCTATGCGGTCCCAATGTTAGGTTTACACTAACAGTAGCAGGTAAAACAAGAAATCAACGAATTATTGTGAAACGTACCGTAATGCTTGTTATGCTGACAAAATAATATTTTTGTTAAGTATTTGAGAAATATTATTAAATTATTTATCCATTTATCTACTTAGCAAAGATAGAAATAATTATTTATACACATTGTTTTAACCTTAAATTGTCACCTAACAACCACAACTACATGAGTCACCTGTATATTTATATTTTATGTCAAAAAATGCACAATTTAAAATTAATCTTTTAAGTGTTCAAGAAAATTATCCATTTTTTGATAAAAATAATAATTTGTTTCGTACATTATGTACACACTGTATATTTATTGTCAACATATACACTTACTTAATACGATTCACTGCTTTTATCCACTTTTATCGACGTTTTATTGATGAGGTTTTTGATGAAAACGAATAAAATTTTATATTTGACTCAGTGTTACTGTATTATGACACAACACAACAACCGGTGTTACCAGATCTTGCTTGTTTTTAACGTTTTTTCCACTCATAATCACTTAAGTATAACTTTTTATAAATATTTATTGTTTCAATAAGTTCTTATAATATAATATTTATGTATTAAGTTTGTAAAGATGAAAAGAAATAATTAATAAAAAATTACGTGATTCGTGAGACAGTATTGAAATGCTCGTTCTCACACCGAATCTTAAAAACTAACAATAGAGGCGCCACTAATTCTTACGCAGGTTCTCTATTCTCTATATCAATACAGTATTGTTTTTTTTTCAGTATGACCAAATCGAGATATCTACAAATATCCTAAAAGACGTTGGCAAGCTTTTAATGAATATAAGAATAATAGTATTCTTGCTCTGGTGTATATGCGTCGGCATGTGCACAGGTCTCATGTGGCAGTTTCTACTTTGGCTCGTAGAAGATCTAGCAAAAGCGCAAGGAGGAACACGTATTAAAACTCTTCAAGGTGTAATCATGGGGGTACAGTGTCTTGGAGGTGAGCTCCCTTTCTTTTTCCTATCGGGGAAAATACTGAAGAAAATTGGACATGTCAGAGCTATGTCCCTAGTTCTATTTACTCTTGGAATAAGATTCATTGCTTATTCCGTTATAGACAACCCGTGGTTCTTTATACCTATTGAGTTTAGTAATGGTTTGACGTTTGGACTGTTCTACGCTTGTATGGCATCGTATGCGAGTATTGTGGCGCCGCCTGGTACTGAAGCAACTATGCAGGTAAGTAGCTTTAATACTACTTTTTTTGCAATTTTAATTTAGCACAAACGTTGCTCTAAATGTTAATTTTAATGGCGGTTTAAAAAAGAGTGTAGCCGAATAAGTATGGTGAATGGCCGCCATTGCTATAAAAACTAGTTTAAGTTTTAATATCAGAACACACTGAAAACATCATAGACCGGTTGGTGCATCGCCAGACTCGCCATAGGAAATCCCATGTAAATTTTGATACATTGAAATATTGGCTCCCCTATTGGAATTTACAACAAAATTGTATTAGACTATTTTGAAGACGTTGATAAGATTAACTTACATTCTAAATTTCTTTTTTTTTCTGATAAGGCAATTAAAAGTTATTTAAGAAAAACTATTTGTAAAATCGTTGCATACCTGCTACCAGCCTATATTGTTTGTGCTGCTACATACCTTAATGAATCCACCAGTAATAAATAAAATGTCTTGTCAAGTTTTTAATTGACGTTTTACTTTGTATTAGTTATTTTAACATGTTATACAGTATTGAAAAGAAAATAATGTTTGTTATCCTATAATAAATACAAGTAATTACATTGAACTACATAATGAGATTTTTACATAATTGAACAATTTTATAGGAAAGTAAAAAACACACTTAAAAACTGTCTAAAAATACGTTTTAACACAACACATTGAAACTAAAAGCTAATGTTTTTTAATTAGATGCTCAAACAGACCTCCGTTTACTGCTAAGCAATATCCTAAACGGTTATAAAATTCAGTTCTTACATTATGAAGTTTAAATGCCGATAGTCGATCGCACGCCGCCGAAATTGAAACTTTTAATTCTTCTAAATTTTGATGACTCAAATTTGTATAAATAACATTTTTGATATGAGAAAAAAAAAACGAAATTTAGTATGTGAGCTAATCTTATCAACGTCTTCAAAATAGTCTAATACAATTTTGTTGTAAGTTCAATAGGGGAGCCAATATTTCAATGTATCAAAATTTACATGGGATTTCCTATGGCCAGTCTGGCGATGCACCACCCGGTATACTATTTTTGTCATGTATTATTAAATGGTTTTCGAGATAACGCGCAAAGGTTATAATGTTTCAAATCGATATTTCCCAAAAACTATAATAGATAGTGATTATTCAGATTTAATTTGAATTACAAAAAATAACCTGATTACACAGAATCGATAACGCGTCGCGACAATGGCAAGACTTTTCAAAAAGAAAAGAGAAAAGATCATAAAATTATTCATGTCACTAAAATCTAAAATAATAAATAATCATGTTAATCGGAATGTCCGCTGTGTGAACTGTGGACTTAGTATCAGCATTATCTTATCACTCTTTTTTTCACCTTTTCGTCGTTTTCCGTTTTACGTTTCACGACGACGAATAAAAAAAACTATTTAAATTATAATAATTAAAGCAAGCCGCGAAATGTATTACATTATAATCGGAATTGGAATTCATATCGCACGACGCATATCCAATTATGGCAATTATCCACATCAACCGATAGTATATAGCGTTTAGTTACATGGGAATCGAGTTACAAATTCATTCAGAAATCGGGAATTTCTAATTATTTAAAAAATAAAATTATTATATAATTCGAATTATGATAATCCGATTATTGTAATAATTCATAATGCAATAATTCAATTCTTAAAATAATGCGATTATGCCTATCACCAATAATAGGTAACAATATGAGGCAACGCCATCTTTTAAGAACTTTTCAAACAATATTATAGATTTTTTAGACGTTTACAAGTTTTTAAATGGTTCAAAAAAATAAAAAAATATTTTGGTAATTGGGAGATGTTGCACACGTGCATCTTTCCAGCTCTCCATGGAGCCAGAAAGAATGCAAAACTATTCCTTCTAACTATAGACCTATATCTCTTCTTTCTGTTGTTTGCAAAGTAATGGAAAAATTCATTAATTTCCAAATCTTGAAGTATCTAAAAAAACACAAGATCTTGCATGACAGACAGTATGGATTCCGTTACAAAAGATCCACAGCTGATCTTCTTTCCTTGGTCTCACACAACTGGCACAAGTCCCTTGAGTTTTTTGGTGAATCCTAGATCGTTGCTCTTGACATATCCATAGCTTTCGATCAGGTCTGCATGATGGGCATCTAAACAAACTTCCTTCTTACGGTCTTCCACCTAAGCTTTGCTCTTGGCTCTCCAGTTTCCTTTCTAATCGACGTATATCAGTTATTGTAGATGGTCATTCTTTTCAGCTTCTACCAAATTAATGCTGGGGTGCCCCAGGGCTCTGTACTGGCACCTACTCTGTTTCTTATACACATTAACGATCTTGTCTCTTCCACAATTAATCCCATTCATAGTTTTGCTGACGATAGCACCCTCCACTCTAACATTCAATTTCTTAAGCCAGTCAATGGACCTGATTTGGAAACCAAGTGTTGGTCAATGCGGATGTCTCTTTCACCAGACCTTAAACTTATCTTGGATTGGGGCGCTAAAAATGTTGTTCAGTTTTATGTCTCCAATACACAGTCATGTTCGCTGTCGCGAAAAAAGTCGGCCAATGCTCATTCGTTACATATGAGCGGCCAAGATCTGTAGAACAAAAAGTCGTTTAATCTTGTCGGCGTTACTTTTGAGAATAACCTCAACTGGCACAAACACATTACATCAATCAATCAATCAATCAAATATGCTTTATTGTTTAAAGAATAAGACTCTTGTTAACAAAGCTGTGAAAAATAAAACTATTAAACATAATAAAATACAATGTTTGGAAATTAACTAAGTCTAAAAAACAATTGATAAAAGACATTAAAACTTTTGCTGACCATCAAGTCATTGTAAAATTAAGTATTTGGAGTTAAAATACATATATAATATAAAACACAAGTATAAAATAATTAAAAACAAATTTCTTAATTAACTAACCAGAACTAAACTCTGGTGCCTTGAAGAAAAAAAAATCAACAGTTGCATAAATGTACCAGAATAAGTAAGTTGATAAAAAAGGTAAATATATATAAAGTTGATTCTAATTCCCTTATCTTGTCTATATAAAAAATCTATAACTTATAACATGATGTAACGGTACTAATAAATTAATGCGGTAAAAATGAATTATCAAAATATGCACATTGGATAGTAAAACACGTAAATAAAATTTTAAATATCTATTAATCAATCAGTCAATCAAATGTGCTTTCAAGCTGTAAAAAATAAAACTATTAAACACAGTAAAATTACAATGTTTGGAAGTTAACTAAGCCTAAAAAAACAATTCATTCAAGACATTAAAACTTTTGCCGACCATTGTAAAATTAAATATTTTGGACTAATATACATACACACATAATACAAAACTCAAGTATAAAATAACATAAAAACAAATTACTTAATTAAAATTGTCTTTTAAAAACTCACTAATACAGTAATAGGATTTCGTCAAAAGCAATTTTTTTACCTCCTTTCTAAACCTAATCCCATTCTGTAATTGTCTTAAGGTTAATGGTAGGTGATTAAACATCTTTTACCCTGATAAATGATTGAATTTTTTGTTTGTGCAGTTGTCGGAATTGGCAAATTTATTTGATTAAATTGACGAGTACAGTAATTCCTTAAACTGTTTAAATCATTTTTAAACTTTTTATGAACAATGCACAACGTTTCCAGCAAGAATAGACAAGGCAAGGTAAGAAGTTTGTGCTTTACAAATATAGGTGTACATGACTCACGAAATCCTATCTTAAACATATAACGTACTGCTCTCTTCTGTAGCACAAACAACACATTAAAAAGATAATGCGGACAAACACCCCAAAAACAGATACCGCAACGTAGATGAGATTCAATCAGTGCAAAATATGCACGTCTTGTTGAGATCTCATCCAGTTCCTCTGAAATCACTCTCAATGCATAGCAATTGGAGGATATCTTTTTACTCAGGCATGAAATGTGGTGATCAAATTTTAATTTATTATCAAAATAAATACCTAAAAATTTATTAACCTCTTCGATATTAAGGATTTGATCTCCCAAAAAAACATCATGTAGACAACATTTAAAACTTAAAACATTACTCTTTTTGATATTAAAAGACAGACGGTTGGCATCCGTCCACTCATTTACCTTCACTAAATCCTCATTGATCATCCTTTCAAGCACCACTGAATCCTTATGTGTCCAGAGTATTGTAAGATCATCGGCAAAAAGTGTAAATGACCCCGACACAACAATATGAGGCAAATCATTGATATATAAAAGAAATAGCAGGGGACCCAATACAGAACCTTGGGGAACACCACACGCTACAATTTGTTGATCAGAGAAATTATTATTAAATTTTATACACTGCGTGCGATTAGATAAATGTGACTCAAACCAGTCCAAGGCCTTACCCCTTATTCCATACTTATTAAGTTTCCATTATTTTCATCCATAGCCTCATCAGCTTCAAAAAAGCTTGAATTCCTCTTTCGAGCCAGGAAGTGTTTCTCTTCTTCCAATCTGTATTCTCTGTATGTATCCCAAATCAGACCCTCTTTAGAATATTGTTCTTGTCTGAGGAATGACGTCTCCTACAACACTTAGCATTCTGGACTCCGAACGAAGAAGAGCTGTTGGTCTTATTAATGATCCCACGCTTACAGAAAGGCTTTCTCCTCTTGCCCACCGTCGAGCTGTAGGAAATCTGTCTCTCTTCTATAGGTATTTTTACGGCTTCTGCTCAGAGGAGTTGGCCAGTATAATTCCTCTTTGCCAGTTCCCACAGAGCAACACGTAGTGCAACTTTTATGCATCCTTTTACAGTTTAACTAGAGAGACCCCGATCTTCCCACTTTCTTCGTTCTTTCATCCCTAGAGTTTCCAGACTATGGAACCTGCTCCCCGCAGAAGTTGTCCCTTCTCCTCCCTGTCTCCAAATATTTAAGTCCCGTGTGAACAAAATCCCTCTCACCACACTTAAGACACCCACAGTACGTTAGTACTTAGGTCTCAGTCTTCGTGGACTGCCCAAAGATAAAAAAGGTCAAAATTTGGAAATTTGAAATGGCGTATTCAAAATGCCGAATTTTAGCATTGATGATCAGATTTGTCTCAAATCAGAAATATAAGGAATCGATTCCTCCAGCCTTCGGATCCTTTAAAAGGAGTCGATTCCAAAAGAATTGATCCCTATCCAGCTCTGATTACCGGAAAGAACGCTGAAAATCTTATCAGTATATTGAAAAAAACAAAAATACAATATTTTTAATTGGCTTACTGTCATTCTAGAGATGTGTTTATTTCCCAGATTATACCCAGTATAATAATCATCCAGATCTATGTAACAGCTCAGTGTAGAACACTCAATTTGTTACCAAAACGGACCTAATAATGTGTTATTGTTTACAGGGCATGGTCGGTGCAGTTTTCGAAGGAGTTGGAGTCTCCCTTGGCAGTTTCCTAGCAGGTCTGGCCCTGTCGAAAGTGTCGGGCTCCATGACGTTCCGGTACTTTGGTATAGGTGTCCTCGGAGCGTGTTTTGTGCACATCGTCGTACAGTATTTGATACAAATAAAAGGTAACGATACGCAAGTAGGTTTTGAAAAGAGTAGGGTAGAACACACCGAATCTAAAGATGCATTGAATGTGGCTGAGAAGTTTTAAATAAAAGTTTTCACGGACTTTTAAAAAGTGTAATATCAGTATTATTTAGAAGCTGGGAAAAGTATAGTATTTTTGTGAAATTTGATTAAATAGAATTTTTTACTATAGAATTAGCATTCTGAGCACTAATATTATTTTAGTAATAAAAAATACTCTGAAATAGCCCATTATTTTTTATAATAAGTGGAATGTTAAGAAAAGATATGGCTTACGAATGTCGGACAAAGATTCATCATTATCATCGAAGTGTGTAAGCTTTCACGGCCGATTTTAACTACTTATATGGGTTTTCCGGTCTTATTTGCCGTGGTCTGTTGCTATTTCTACCTGACGTTTCGTCTACTACCGAGGCAGACATTATCAGAGGTGGGTCCGAGGTAAAAGTACTCTTCCTGGCGGCTCACGGTTGACTCTTACGGCGACTGTCGACGCTTCTGCTTTTATTGGAGTTTTGGTGGGCGAAGCTTTCTGTTCCGTCCCAGCCAATGGAGAAGGACTTGGATTTTCTGCCTTCATTTTTAGCGTTTTTGTATCTTTTAGTGCTGGTATCCAAGTTTTACTAAGATTACGGCCCTCTTCTTTTTTATTAAAGTCGTTCTTATGTTTATGTATCTCTGTTACCTCCCTTATATTCTTGGATAATAATTGGCTGTTCTATCTAGGACCTGCGTGTCATCAAAAAGGATCCTATCATTGCCCTGTGAAAGTGCGTGTTCAGCCACAGCGGATTTATCCGTTTGTCCATATCGACAACTCCTTTTGTTCTTTAAGCCTGGTGTTGATACTGCGCTTTGTTAAACCTATGTAAATCGACCCATAGCTGCATGGAATTCTGTAGAGTATTGGTATCGAGAGGAGGTTTCTTTTATACTTAGCAGATCTCAAACTTTGCTGTATTGTGGTTGTAGGTTTAAAAATAGTTCATATTTTGTGCTTCTCCAATATCCTTCCTATTCGGTCTGTTACATTTTTAATATAGGGCAGGACCGTTGTTTTCTCTGCAGAATGTTCCTTTTTGTGTTTCTTATTTTTTGATTTTGGTACATGTCTTACTCCATTCCTTGTGTGGCCTTCCCCAAATATTGCAACCTAAACGAACATAAGACAAAGGCCTAGACACCGAAAAAATAGTCATCAACTTATCTAAGCATGAATTAACCACCGATAAACCCATATAATGTAGTATTCATTATTATGACATTAAGTTCTTCCAGAGAGTGTTTAGTTTAGGGCAAAATGCACTTTTTGGTTTTACCTTGTATAATACCAAGTCCATTCAAAATTTTTGCAAGCTCGGTATTAAATGAGAATCAGAATGATAGTGCCTACAACTTGACACAAAATAATTAAAATCGATGGAAAAGTGATAAAGTTATTTAAGATTAAATTTGAACAAAATTTTCTTTGTCTGGTTTTATGTCCAGAAGTGTAGATTATTATATGTGAATATTTTGCAATAATATCACGTACATATGTTTGGAATTGATAGCCTTTTTTTATTGGAGTCGTTTAAAAAGAAAATAATTTACCTTTTTCGAAAAATATTTAATATATGCCTCTTTAAACTGGTCAAATCTGAGCGAGACAATAAAAATTGGCGCAGAGCAAAAACAATGCCCTGTGAATCCTTCAGAGTTTGGTAAAAAAAATTATTTTACCAAACTAGTCCTAGCTATTGTTTGTTTAGTTTTTAATTTTTAAAAGGTTTTTTTGTCTTATTTTGTTTATTTCTTTTTGTACTACGTAGAACGAACAGTGATACTTTATCAAATCGTAAATAATTTTAAAAGGCCTTATAACAGAAGCGCAATATTTTAAATACAGTTTAATAAAAAAAAATCTAGTAGAACAGAGGACGGAATCTAAATGTGACAGATAAGAATACAACAATCAACAGCAGAAAGTAATTTTCACATAAGACAATCTGTCCGAATAATAAAACTGAATTAATTCCAAAAGATTGGGCCGTATAGCAACCGAAAGATAGTGTACATAGTTGTTTTGTTTTTTGTGTTTTGAATCCCTCCCAGTTGGTAACGAAGCTTACGAAAGCGATTCGCAAAACAATAACACTTGAAAAATATTTTCTAAAGAACATGTTTTTTTTTTGTTAGTTATTTAAAAACATTGTGTCGTACCTCTAAGCAGAATTAAAATTTTGCCGTATTAGAATATACCACGTTCCCACTTATTTTTATACACCTAATGAGTGGTATGATGCAACGTTTTGGGTTATATAACTCTGGTGATATACAGGGTGTCAAAAAAGTCTGGAATATTGCTAATATCTTCCAAGCCGCTCGTAATTTTTCGACGAAAATTTAGCTGGCAACACAATTTTAAAAAAAGCGTCAGATAAATGTAATTTCACTTTCCAAAGTATACAGGGAAAGCCAAAAAGTAGTATCAACTTAGGTTTTTAAATGGAAACCCCTGTATATTTTTATGTATTCGAATAGATCTTTTCAAGCCAATTTCAACGGTATACAGTTTTATTTGTTTTT
>JAHBCN010004885.1:60586-70904 GCA_019359885.1 Listronotus oregonensis | reverse complement strand
TATTATTTGTATTATTTGACTGTAACCCTAGAAGAAGTAGATTACTTAATATATTTTAAAGGTTTAACGCTAAATAAACCATACAAATGTTATTTTACCATTTTAAAGTTGTTGAACAACCTCCAAAAAGTACTATATTTGGAGTGTTACGTTCTGGATGTTTTTTTAAGATATAACTTCCTTACTTCCAAACATTTTGTGCTGTTTTTTCATAGCATAAGAGCACATCCGTATGCTCTATTGGATTTCGCTGCAACGTACACTTATTAAATACAACACGAGGAAAAATTAAAAAAAAAAAACACACAAAAAACAAAACGAAATATGTCACGACGGCTGTCGATGTCGAAACGTTTAGATTAATCAGTCATATCTTGCCCTACTAAAGGTTTGTTCCAACAAGCATCCGGTATGGTTTCGAAACCGTTTTTAAATCGTTTTTTTGGTGCGCTTCGACGCATGCGCGGACTTCAAATAGTTTCGTGACGGTACAAAAAGTAACAAACGTTGGATCGCTTTAGGATTTTTTCCCCGAACTGGAAAAATTTTATTTGGATTTTTTGTCTTTAAATATATAAATATAATTGAAGAAAATTTAAAATTTGATGGGCGGAGGTGAAAAAATTAATATTTTAAACGATTGCAAGAAAAAAAGGGGAAAATGCTAAAGCACGATGCCGCTAGTCGCTAAATAACAGTAAACAGATAAAGATGAAACATGAATCAGCTGAAAAACCAAAAATCCAGTGCCAAAATGCTTAATGCGCAAGTCAACCCAAACAGTTTTAATTGGGCCATTATGGGAATTACCGTTAAAAAAACCGATCCCAAGCTATGTTGGTACAAAACAGAATCGTCCGATAATTGTCAGTCTTTGTTAACGCACAATCACTGCGCATGAGCGTGATCGTTCGGTGACGGTTATTCGAGTGTTGGAACAAATTTTTAATAGAAATTCATTGGTTATCTTGGATTGTCACTACCTACGGGGACTTTTGAAATTTTTTTTGGTTTCGTTTTGCGCGTTGCCACATGTTTCTGACACAGCTCACACCACGTTTTTTTTTCCCATGAAAATTTGTCATTCTGACAATACAGCACCACTGTTTGCTTGCAACTTTGCGATATAAAATATATTAAATAATTTATTACTTTACTTTGCATTCATCATTTCATTTTTTGGTTAATTTGCTTTGTATACCTGGGTCCACGGATATTGACATAAAAAATGCAACACCCAAAATTATTTTTTAAAAATTTTGATAAAAACTTTTTAAAAATATTGCTATTTGAAAGTATCCCTGAAAAATTTTAAAGGCTTTCCCAGCCTATTTTTTTGTCATATCAGGATCCAAACAATATGAACATGAATTACTATTCAGTGTTTTTTCTGTGTCGGTTTGTTTGGTTCCATTTGTTTTTTTTATTATCATGCCTAGAGTTCCAGACCCCAAATTTAAAAACAATTTTCCCGGGGTTTAAAAAGGGGTCGAAAAAAAGGGTTACGTGAAGCCAGTTTTTTTAAGAGAAATCGCTAATCGGGTTAATCGAAACAAAGCTACTGTAATGAGATGTTGTCGAGCGTGGTTCCAAGAAGGCCAACATCGACAAGTTAGAGGTACGGACGAAAAGCAGACCAAGGGATCGTTATTTGGGACCACTAGCACTTAGATATTGATTTTCCACAACAATGGCAATAAAAAAGGACAGTTTCCCCAAAAAGGTCTTTGGACTGTTTTCATACCGTCCCCATCTTGTACTACCTCTGACCCAAGCATCGTGGGAAAAGATTGGTATGGATTGGAAGAGACTTAAATGGAATATGAATGGAACTCAGTCGTGTTCAGCATGGCCTTTTTTAAAAAAAGAAAAACGTGGTGAAAGAGGAAACGCCAATTTTCCATCTAACCACATAATCATCGCACTGTGAGGTTATGTTATGGTAGCTATTGTCTATGGGAGCAGGTCACAATTAGTGCTTATCAGAGGTAGCCTGACTGCCCAGCGCTATATCCACGAAGTTTTACAACCACATCTGCTTCCCCTTTGGAAACACTTTGGACTTTTTTTGACCTCATGTCGCATATGTGTTAGTTTTTACTTTTTGAACGTCCCTGTAAAATTTGCTTCGGTATCTTGTCTCCGACCTTTATTTTCCATTAAATTATGGGATTGATGAAAAAAGGGTTTAAAATTCACTGCACCCCCCCCAAACATTGGAGGCCCAGATACAATCCCAAGAAGACATCAATCACAATTTAATTAATTAGCAATGCTTAACCCGCCAAAAGAACGAAGTTCGACACATTTTTAACATTAAAGTGGGTATCTTAGCTATTTTGGAAATTTTGAGTTTAAATTTTAAAATTATTTTTTTTCATATAAAATAAAAGTATGCTAAAAAATTGCACTTACTCTGTATATTTTTTTGTCCCCTTGATATTTTTTAAAAATGGTATCTTTAAATAATTTTTAAAAAGGGTAAGGATATCTTTTTTTGACAAATAATTACAAAAATGTGTAAGGTAAAACAGGTGCGAGAAAGCCAAAGCCCGGTGTAATAATGGATTTGGCAATATAGCAAAAGGAATGCCAAGGGACGACAGTTGTCAGATGGTTCTTTTATTAGGAAAAAAAAACAAATTTTTTGGAAACATGGGGCAATATTACTGTCAAAATAAAAAACAAAACATTGGCATTTAAAAGGCTAGCAGAAGATGTTGGAGCGTTTTTGGGAGCCTTTTCCCCCTTTAAAATTTTGGGGTTGAATATCTTAGTGTTTTAGGAGTCGGGGTTTTTTTTACTAATTTTGCATAAGAAATTCGGGGTCTTAATATAAGTATTTTCATAACGCATTGTATATAAAAATAAAAATTACGAAATATTCATAGACTTTGTGTTGGCAATTTAAAATACTAAGCGGTTAATCCCCTGGCAAAAATGAAATATATAAAATCTTCCCCCAAAAAAATTTTTAAAATTAAATTTTTTGAAGACCCGAAACCCAAAATTTTTTCACCGTTGCATTTTAATACACACCCAGTTTTTTTTACAAACTATAATATAAAATTTTTAAATACCAAAGAACAAAGTAAAATTTATAAATAATTCCAGAAGTCAATTTTAGGCTTTTTAAATATTTTTTTAACGAATTTAATCCACAATAGTGCGGTAAGTAGAGTTACGAGCATTGTTTCTAGTGCGGTAAAGTAGTTCCTGCAAAAACTTTAATTTAAGGGGTTTTTAAAAAAACCCCTGGGGGATTCATCTTGCAATGGCCCGGTTTTTATCCTTTATTAAAAGCGTAATTCTTATATATGGAAGGCTTTCCCCCCAGGGGAATTTTTTAAAATTTTTAAGGTTTTCCCTAATTTTAAAAAGATTTTTTCACCATTATGTAAGGCTTCAATCCTGAATTAATGGTTGATGGTAAAAACTTTCCCAGACTGGTTTAATAGACTTATTTTTTTTCAAAAACCCTTTTTCCCAAAAACCCTTTTATACTAAAAATTTTTTAAGCAACTTTTTATTAAAGGTGCATTTAATTTTTTAGGTTAAACACAAGAAAAATTTTAATATAAAATTAAATTATAAACAAAAACAGTTGTAAAAATTTTTTATTTTTTTTTTGGGGAACCCAAATTTATATTTGGGGGAGCTGGATAGGAATCTAATTCTTTTGGAATCGAATCCAGGAGTCGATTCCTTTTTAAGAATGCGAAGGCTGGAATCAATAACTTTTTAAAAATAGGATCCGTGATCCGGATTCGTTATATCATTTTAAAATGATCCGTAATCAATTCCTTTTTGAAAGGATGCGATTCCAAAATGAATCAATTCCCTATATTTCTAATTTGAGACACATCGGTTTATAAATGCCGACATTTTCTATTTTGTTGTTTTAAATTTTGAAATTTTGACCTAAAAGATTAATTTCCATATTTTAACCTTGTACCCTTAAAAACTCTTATATTTTGAATCTAAGACAAATATGACAAAATCCGCCATTTTAAAACATCTACCTCTTAAAATTTTTATATAAAAAAACCCCAACGTAACAGGGTTTTTTTTAACCCAAAATTTGGTTTTTTAATCCGGAAAACAACATTTAAAAACTTTTTTTTAACCACAAAGCGGGTATCCAAAACGGCATCTTTTGCTTTTTGGTTTTGTTCTGATTTGTCTTTAAAATTTTTATATTTTAACCTGGGAAAAACCCCCAAGGGACTTTTAAAGGGGCCATTTTTTATTTTTTTAAGGTTTTTTCAAGAATGAATTAAAAATTTTAACACATTTTTTTATTTCGCAAAAGAGAAATTAGAAAAGGGGGACGAAAATTTCCCCGTAAAAAATAAGGGGGCCCATGTATGTTGCAAGGTTATCTAAAAAAACCTTTTAAAAAACCCAATGAAATCTGCACCCCTTTTTTAATACTTTTAAAAAATTTTTTTTTAAAGGGATTTAATTTAAAACTTAAAAAAAATATTAAATTTGAGGAATATTTTAAAAATAATTTACAAGAGTTACAGCACTTAAAAAAAAGGGGTTAAAATTTATATTTTGCGGGGCGGGCCCGTTAAAATTTTTGACGCTTAATTTTTTATTTGGATTTTGTATCATTCGTTTGGGGAGTTCCATTTGTAAGTATAAAATTTTAAAAATGATCCGGATTCCTGCCCCAATAGAAATCGTTCCTTTTTTCCCCTTAAAAAAGGAATCGTGATTCTATTGTTAATTAAATTTTTTTGGGAAAATCCTCCCCGCTCTGATCTCCCGGGGACCATCCGCGTTTCCCAAAAATCGTTATATTTATGTTTCTATATTAATTTTGTTTTTAAGTGGCTGCTTCCATCAATTTGCGCCCATTCGCCCACAGTAAAGTCCCACTTCTAAGAAAAACTATGAAATGTGTTTCGCCTGGGAGAACAGAATATATAAAAAGGCCAAATGCTTTTGTCAAATAGTTGTTTAAATGCAAAAAACATTATTCTTGTAGTTAAATGTCCCCTAATAATGCCAAAAAAATTTAAAAACATATTGCCATATTTTCTTACTTTTAACGTTAATGCATTACTTGGCAGAATGTGTGTTTTTAATATTAAACGTCCCAAACAAAAATGATTTAGAGTAGAATTTTTTTTCTTTTTAAAAAACAAAAAAATTTAAAAATTTAACTTTTTTTTTTTTTAAAAACTTTAAAAAAAAATTAAAATACTTAAAAAAAATAACTTTATCGGGATTTGAATCGGCGCAGTTAGAATAAAAAATTTTTGGCATATATAAACATTGTTTTCGCATCATAAAATTTAAAATATGGATGACTAATGTTAACCCCCACTCTAAAGGGGAACCTTAAATTCACTTAACCTATAGAACTGGCCAAAATCACTTTTTAGTACTGTTCTATTTCAATTATTTATCCCAGGGGCATATTCCAGAATAAAGTAAAAAATTTTGATCGATCTCGTAAAATGGCAAATTTATAGGTACAATCCAAACAGACAATTGTTTTAAAACAATTAAAGTTTATATCGGGTTTTTCAAAGTTTTTTTAAATTCAATGACTGCCAGCCACTGAATCCATCTGTAAAACGCAAGTATTTAAATTAGTAATATATCTATTTTAAAAAACATTTAGGCGTTTTCTACTTTAAATAAACTGGCAGTATTATTTTTGGGTTTTGTGTAAATAGAAATGCAAACTTAAATAATGTAATAATAAATCATACCTTATACGAGGGACCAACTTAATATACTGGAAATAAAAACACTGTAAGCGAGTGAAACGGGAATAGAAGGCAAGCGGATGAACTAGCGAGACAGGGATCATCCACACCATACTTTGGACCAGAACCTGACCTTGGAAAAACCAAAACCACAGCACGAGGGCAAACCAAGTAATGGATCCGCAACAAACACTACTGGGGGAGCCTGAGTAGAATAAGGCTTCATAAGGGGCCCATCCAAAAAATAAAGGAAGAACTACATAGACAAAGTAGGAAAAGACTTTGCATAACAGTAGGGTTTTTAACAGGGCACGATAACCTAAGAGGACACCTACACAAGATAGGCTCATACAATGGGGACACAAGCATCACAAAAGACAGGTAAAAATAAGCCCACAGGAATATATCAACCGACCAGTCTCAGAATTATAGACTTGTAGAAGGAACAAGAGAAACGGAAGCATTGGTATAAAAGATAATGGGAGATTAGGCACACAAAGACCAAGAGGCTGCGTAGCCTCCGGTAGTAAATCAAGACGGCTCCCAGGGAAGAAGAAGAAACAAGTAAAAAACATAACATACAATATACTTTTGCCGGTCGGAGTAATGAAATCCTTATACTTTATCTCCTTAGGGGCTGCTAAGACGAATTTATGTTCATGTTTAGTCGCATTACTTTTTTGAAATCTGGGCTCTCCATAATACGCCATAACATTCAAAAGCAAAATAAGCTCTTACAAGCCAACGTTTAAACTGCAATTATCCACAGCTGGCAAAGATAAGATTTGTGTTTATGTGTACAAGGTGTCCCTGAAGCCTAGCGAACAAGCACGGTATGACTTGATACGGTGATACATAGAAACTAACCTTACAAAACAAAAATAGCAGTATAATGCTTCCCTTATCGATAAAACAAATGGACCAAAAAATCCAGTATCTGGGGAAATAAATAACCAGATGAAGTTACTTTGGGGGTTCCTGAGTTACATTCTTAAGCAAAAGGCGGAAAAGAAAAGGATGAAATGAAGCAGTAGGGTATATTAGGAAGAGGGAAGGGATAGACAGGAAAAGTGAGCTGGAGATGGAATAAGCAAGAAAAGATAGGTGAAAAAAACGAGATAGGAAAAGAAAGGTAGTGATAGGAGAAGACAGATAGGGAAAGCGAGAGGAAGAGAAAGAAAAAGGAAGATAAAGAACCAATGTTATAAGTATATTGACCACATCTTATATCATAAGCGACTATACAAAAAATTTTAACCTGTGCATGCGCGAGTACATATGCCAGACTGATTTTTTTTCTATTTTATTAAAAATGACAAAACTGAACTCAGTCTTAAATTTAATCTAAGTTCAGTATTGTTATTTACTATTTAACTGAATAATTTTATAATACCAACTTTATATCATGCATTTTAGGGAGACAGTTATAGTATTGTTATCAATTAATGTCATTTAAACTTCTTAAAGACAACCAAAATTATTTTAGGACGATTGGGTCAGTAAGCAGGTCTCTGAGGAAAAATAGGGTCCATATCTTTTTTTAACCTTGGGACAGTTCACGAAGGCTACAAGTCTAAGTACTATTGGAGTTGGAGGTAGTTTATTAATATGAAACATAAAAATTTAAAGACAAGATCTCTGCAGGCAGTAGGATCCACGGTTTTTAGTGATTAAGGAACAAACAAAGTAAGAGATTCGGAGTCTCCACAGTTGTTCTGAGAATAGATCATGAAAGATGCACTTCGTGGTATTATTAAAGCAGCGTTAGGGAAGGAATAATATTGGCTAATTCTTCGACAAAAAATCAACGAGTTCCCCACAGCTAATCGCTAGGAAGCTGTCTTGTAAGAGTGTGGTCGAGGGTAACTCCAACAAGGTAAAATAGATCTTTATTCTGCAGAAATTGGTCATAAGTAGAGGATTAGTATAGAAAGACTTTTTCGCGACAACAAACCTGATTGTGTTTTAGAAACATTAAAATGGACAAGATTTTTGGCCCCACCCCAAAATTAGTTAGGTTCTGTAAAAGAGATATCTGCATTACTCTGTGCCTGCTTCTGAAATCAGGCTTAAAAACTGGCTGGGGAAATTGGAAAATGATATAAATGGTACTATCTTCAGCAAATTATAAATGGGGTTAATTGTGGAGAAAAGAAGAACATTATTATTGAGTGAGAACAGAGTTGGTAACAGTTCTACGCACTGAGGTACTTAAGCACTAATTTGGTGAAAGGTAGAAGAGTGACCATATACAATAACTGATATTCGTCGATTAAAAAAAAGCTGGAAAGCCAAGAACAATTAATCCAGCATCCTTTTAAGAATCCTTATATTACTCTCTCTATAATTAAATTCAACATCTGAAGTGTAACTGCATCTATCATAATAAACCCGTATCACATGCTAATACATTTCAATAGTTTCTGGTTCTGTTGCTCCTGTGATGCTAACACAAGACACTTTACTTTCCTAAATATTGAAAAAATATAGCTATTAATTTTATCTTTTAAACTCTAAATATAACTATATAAAACATTTACAACGACACAGTACCTAGATCAAGCAATATTTGCCTCTAAATAGCACCTCTTTCTATTTTTCTGTCATATAAGTGTCACTGTAGGTAAAACTGCCAAAGTTAAAATGGCTAAAATTAACAGTTTTTACAAACATTGATCAAAATCTAAACATCAGTTCGACCTTCTGCATGTACAGATCTATACCCTAACACCAGAACCAAAGTGGTCCCATTTAAAAAAACCCTACAAATATTTATTACATTTTGAGATAAATTAATATAGTTGTTTAACGGCATACTAGTCGGTAATATCCAGCAAAAAATAATAACAAAATACTTCTTGTAAAAGTCGATTATGTTTTAATGTAGTACAGAAATTACTTAATCTTTTGATTTTATATGAAAGATTTCAGCATAGTTGTTTTTGATGACTCCTCGTAAAAGTTGAATAATTACACCTTATATTTTTTGATGCCAAGATTTACTAAACTATAAAAGTAATGACACAATAAATCCGATTTGTGAAGGCTCTGCTTCGGATAAACATGTTTTTGGGACTTAGTGTTGTTAATGAGTCTACCGGATTATGCAGAAAAACAATAAAAACTTTCCACATTTCGTGAATAAGACAAAACGTTTTTAATAGTTTAAAGGAAACATTATAAAAGAAGCAACAACCCACATGCTGTTGGTACAGAATAACAAGTTCGTAAAAATGTGTAAGCGAAATATTTGTGGGCCTACATCTCTTTTCTATGCATGTCTTTAAAATAATTGTGTTTATGTCTCTTGCTAATAAATTCGACATAAAATCATGATAATACTATACTGCTAAGAGTTTCTGATTAAAAAAAAAAAAACACTGGTTTTTAAAATACCGATATTGTAAAGGAACCGTTCCGTTCAACAAATTTCCTTTCTATGATCTGACAACCATAACTTATTATTTGTTGCCCATTTTTTTTTGTAATCGACGTATATCGGTTATTGTTAATGGTCACTCTTTTAGCTTTCACCGAGTAAATGCTGGGTACTCCAGGACTCCTTCTTAACATTACCGATCTTTAACCTTTCACGGTCAATCCTATCCATGGTGTTAGTGACTTCACTTTGGTATTTAGTTTCTAAAACAAAGCCTTAAACCTTAATGGGAAAAAGCGCAGTGTCAGGCAGATATCTTTTTCAAGGATCTTAAAGTAATACTGGATTTATGCACCAAAAATCTTGCTAGGTTAATGTATTAGAACCATCGCGAAAAAAGTCAACCTATCATCCTTTATTTATAAGCAGCTAAATTCTGCAGAATAAAGAGTTATTTGACCATGTGGACCTTACTTTAAAAATATTCCCAACTGGCATAAAAACATTATATCCCTAGCCATAGCAGCTTCATCAGAGATAGGACTCCTCTTTTAAGCAAAAAATTATTTTTACCCTTCTAATCTGTATGCTCTGTTATGTATTCCAAATCTAAAATACTGTTTCCCTGTCAGAAAAATGGAGTCCCTCACAAGTTTAAACAATCTTGATTTCATCTAAAGAAGTACCATTCGGCCTATTACACAGGTCCACAAAAGAAGTGGTGTGTGCTGGGTGTTGAACTAAGATTTTCTGATGTATTTTTTTCCTCTGAACACGAATCTGAAGTCAAAATTAGGGATCAAACAGCAAAAAAACGACACGGTACATTTACCGGCAGGAACCTGCTTAATTCTGGATAACCAGAAGAGATGGAAAACTTCTATTTATCAAATTATTTTAGCACATCACTAAATTAACACTAAAATCCTTGTGCAAAAGAAACATATGTTTAGTTGTGTTCCTACCGACCTAGCAAATAAAAACAGGAGCTGACCTTAAAATTTAATTACTTACATTTAAAATAAAGGTCCTTCACTTTAAAGTCACTTGAAAATAAACCAGGTTTCTAAAGTTTGTTATAATTTACATAAAATATTCCTTTTTCAAAGATTTTGGTATGGGTCAGATAAAAAAGCAAGCAAAATCTACAATTTTTTTAGAGTGTACAATTTTAAAAACAGTAAAGATGGGTAAACTAAAAGTAAAGGTTTCA